>SNQJ01S0014019.1:15266-26426 GCA_010110895.2 Picea sitchensis
TACAAATTGGAGCTGCCTGCATCTTCACGAGTACACCCAGTTTTCCATGTTTCATGCCTAAAGAAGGTTATAGGTGACAAGATCCCAGTTCAAACTATATTTCCAGAACTTGACGAGGAAGGAAAAAACATATTGGAGCCTGAAGCCATCACTGACACAAGAATTCACCAGCTGAGGAATAGAACCATTTCAGAGTATCTCATTAAATGGAGGAAACTACCGGGTGAATATTCCACTTGGGAAGATGAGTCTTTTATACAGAAGCATCTAGAGTTACTCAAGCGTTGCATACAACACTTGTCTCAAGGGGAGGGGCATGTTAATCCCTAATATTGGCTCATTACCCCTTAATTGGGGCATATTATATTAGTAATGTTATTTTATTTATGTTGGCTTTAGGCCATTAGTTGTAATTATACCTCCTAGTCTCCTATATATACCAGGGAGACATTTTCATTTTGAATCATCTTGTACTTGAACATTTAAGTGGGGTAAAAGGAGGTTGCCCCCTCGAAGAGGCTTATTATCTAAAATTGTAGCTTTTTCAAGGCGTTGAGTACTTTTTCTGAGGTTTTTCTATGCTATATTGGTATTTGGTTCTTAACAGATTCAACAATAGGCCGGACTGGAAGTCTTAGAGTGTTGTAGCCGCAGTTTAGCACCTTCAGGAAATCGATCCTTATCAATTCTCTCACTCAGAGAATTGCTCATGGGCCTAACAAACCGCCTCTTCAATCCTGCTCCCAAGATGACAAGAACATCAAAAGGAATGGTTATCAATCTGGTCTGGGTACGGTGGTTGGAAGATACAAGGTATCTCAAGGACTGACCGAATGTATCACGGATACTGGTTCTCTGGTTGAAGGAATAATGGTAGGATTCTCTACATTTTTTCTCACACAATGGTCGATCCCCCAAAGGAACTAAGTCTCGACAATAAGTATGCATGTCTCCAACTTGACACTTGTCATGTTGGAAGCTGCTCTGATACACTTGTCCCCTACTTTAGGACTTAGGATAAATTAATTATCCGTACTTTATGTTTTTAAGAAATATTAATATAATATTTCTTTTCGGCTTTAAGCTCTCTAGCTTAGCCCTGTTTTTAACTTTAGGCCCTCCCTTTCTCTATTTGGTGGAATCTAGTCCCCCTTCTCTTTATTGTGGTTGATCTGCGCACAACGATGTATTTTTATATTAATCATGAGACATACAAAATAGGCGCTCTGGCCTTTAACAATTAGGTGCTCTAGCCTAATTCCAAAACATAAGCATTTCAGCTTATAATACTGGCTCACCGGCCTATAATGCATATTATATACATAAAGGTTGACCTTAATATTGCATGCACTTTAGTTACTGTGTGCAGTATCTGCTATCCTCAAGGTTGCGCGCTCTTTAGTTACTGCGTGTTGTATCCTTTGTCTTTAAGGTTGTGCGCACTTTAGTTACTGCGCGCGGTATCCAGAAACGTGCACGCCACATCACTTTACTGTGCAGTATATGCGCGCACCATGCCATGAAAGGTGTATTACAAAAATAATGTCTAAACAACTCACTAGCTTAAATATACTTGGATTACATTTACATTTGGGTTCGGCCGAGGGACATTACAATCTCTATTTAAAGAGCATGGAGGGTCATTTTCCAATGATCGATTGTGAGAAACTCTCTTGTAAAATGTCTCTGTAAGCTTTTTCTTTTGCATTAATAAACTGCTCCAAGTGGTCGCGTTGGCTGGGGCTGTGGATGTTTCCCCGTAGGGGTTTTACCACATGAAAACAAAGGTGTGTTGATATTTGATCTAGTTATGTGAGTGGTTAATGAGGTGTTCTTCCTCTGTTGGAATACCCGTGTTGTCAAACATGGAATCAGAGCCTGTTTGAAGACCCACTCCTGTTGTAGATCGAGATTTGGAAGATGAGTTTCCTCATCTACATTTTTTGTCATTTCTGTACATTTCTAGGCTGAGATTATTGTTCCATTGTGTCTGGACCACTCATTTCAGTCAGTAAAACTTTTCATTTCACTCGAAAAGGTTTACATTTTCCCAAGATACAACCATTACAGTCAGATCCGGAGCTATAAAGCTTGAAAACGCATTTTTTAAATTTTTGCAAAGTATTATTTTTGTTTTATTTCGGTTTGATATTATTTGTTTCCAGGTTGCTACTCTTTTATATACGCGTATTATCTTTGCCCCGCGCCCTGTGTGATCTCGGAAAATCAGAAACATATAGGAAAAGGTGCATGCTAACCGAGATCTAACCCTTGTTGTTATCAAGAAGTGAAAAAAATTTCTTGTGTGAAAAGAGTTTTTTTTTAGCACGCTCTCCAAGGCCGTCTTCCACAACAACAACAACAACACCCCCAATCCTCTTGCAAAAAAATACAATATGTTTTGCTAGTCCATTTGGTTAAAAGTTGCCTTATTAAGTAAGAGGTCTTGAGTTCAAATCTCTCTTTTGTTACCTTTTTTTGAAAAGGTTCATGCTAAAATTGTAAAGTGTATTTCACTACAAGTATAAAAGTGAATCACTACAAGTAGCTTTAATATTTTATTTTAGAGTTATTTATTTTGCATGAAGTAACTTCATTGTAAAAGTGATCCCCACTTTTCTTTATAAAAGTGGGTCACTTCATAAAACAACTTACACAACCACGTGGTCCTTTGGTTACCATTTATTCTTTTTTAAAAAGGGCATAACTCTCACATCCAAAGTTCGTTTTAAGTATCATTTTTTTTTAAACCGCATAACTTTTCGAGATCTTTCCATTTAGATAATCAGTTTCAGTTTTTAAATCCATATTATCTACATATTTAATATGGCTTCTACAAGTAATCTCTGACTTGCCAACACCAACTACTTCCAATGGAAATCCCATATGGAGGATTTATTAAGAAGTAAAGGATTGTACCGGATTATCTTGGGAAATGAAACAACACCTAGTGATGCTGATAAGAAAGCCAAATGGGATAATAGGAATGATGAAGCACATGGATTAATCAGAATGCCCATCTCTCTTGGTTTAAGGTTCCACCTTCAATCAATTGATAAACCCAAAGANATTATTCAAGCACAACAATTAGAAAATCAAGTACTAACTTTAAGTCCAAGTGATTTTTATTGCATTCAAGACTATCTATATAAGTTTAAAACACTCAGAACTCTATGTGCAGAATGTAAGATAAAGATAGAATAATATCGTTGCATCTATCTTATTCTTTCTAAACTAGGTAGTGCATATTCTGTGTTTGTATGTACCTTTTATGCCATGCAAGAGGCTATAGGGGAAGCTTATCAAAAACCCAGTCTTGAGAACTTTTGTGATGCTTTGATTAGAGAGAAATATAAGCTAGTACAACTTGGAGTGATCAACACTGCAGGTACCTCCAAAAAAGCCTTAGTTGTCCATCATAAAGATAAACCAAAGAATCCCAAGAAGCAACATCCTCACCACAAAAACAAGCAATATAAGGGCCCCAAACCCACTAAGATAGCTTTCACTTCTAATGGAGACAAATGAGCAAAATATAAAAGTAAGAAGACTGACAAACATTGCAACTTTGTTATAAAGATGGTCATGATGAGTCCAAATGTTTCAAGAAGATGGAAGATTTAGAAGCAGCAATGAAGAAGCACAACAACAATATTGATTCTACTTCTTCTTCTTCTTCTCATGGACATGCACTTTCAACTTCTGGTTTCTCCTTCAATACAACTTCTACTTCTACTTCTGATGATTGGCTTATTGATTCTGGAGCGTCTTATCATATGGATAAGGATAGAGACATATTTTCTACTCTAAATGAATGTAACACCAAGAAAATATTTGTTGGTGATGATAGATCTCTTAATGTTGAAGGATCTGGAACAATTCAAGTAAAAAATGGTCATTTCAATGATGTATTATGTGTTCCAAGTCTTTCTTGTAACCTTCTATCAATATATCAAATCACTCATTCAGGTGAAGGCAAAACTGTAGAGTTTTCACCTCACCAATTTGTAATCAAGGATCTAAAAGATCCTAAGCATGTTCCTGCAACTGGAATTGATGATGATATTACTAGGTTGTACAAATTTGAAAAATTTGGGTCATCATATTTTTCATCAGTTTTTGTTGCTCATAGCAATGACTTGAGCAAACTTTGGCATGAGCAGTTTGGTCATCTAAACTATCGTTCATTGCAGCAACCATGTAATCAACAAATGGTGACTGGCCTTCCTCTTATTTCATGCAAAGATGGTGTTTGTGTCGATTGTGTTCTTGGAAAACATCATTGAGACAGTTTTGACAAACGTGCCTCTTAGCATGCCTCGGGTCCTTTGCATCTTGTTCACAGTGATTTGTGTTGTCCACTTTCTTCTCCTTATTTTTTTGGGTTCACGTATTTCTTAAATTTCATTGATGACTTTTCTAGACGTACTTGGGTTTACTTCTTAAAACTTAAGAGTGAAGTTTTTGACAAGTTTTTGGCCTACAAGGCCCTTGTAGAAAAGCAATATGGACATCAAATTCAAAGGTTAAGAACAGATAATGGAGGAAAACATGTGAACAATAATTTTACAAGTTACTACACTACACAGGGAATCCAAATGAAACACATTGTTCCATATACACCACAACAAAATGGTGTTGCTGAGAGAAAGAACTACACATTAAAAGAAATGGCTAATTGTATGATCCAATATAAGGGATTAAGTATAAAGTATTGGGCGGAAGCCATCAACTGTGAAAATTACATAGTAAATCGCACTCTCACAAAGTCTCTTAAGAATATAACACCGGAAGAATATTGGACTAAAATTAAATGAGATGTAAGTCAATTCCATGCATTTGGCAGTATAGCATGGGCTCCCATTCTTGATGAGAAAAGGAAAACATTGTAGCCTAAAAGTGAGAAGTGTATATTTGTTGGTTATTCTAAAGATTTCAAAGGTTACAGACTTCTTCAACCAAATTGTAATGAAATTATTATTAGAAGAGATGTTGAATTTGATGAAAATATATTGGCCTGCGAGCCTAATTCAGTGTTTGTTCCTTATTTGGCCTGCAAGCTTGATTCGATGGTTGTGCCTTCTTCGGCCTACGAGCCATCTTTGGAATGCGAGCCATCTTAGGCATTTGTGCCTTCTTCTATTATGGTTTCTTCTTTAGATGATGATAGTGAGGATGAAAATCCACCTCCGCCTACTCACCTTCCTCCAGATGAGTCCTTTGAACCTAAACCAACACCAGCTCCACCGCTTCCTAGATGGGTTAGTTCAACACGAGAAGCAGCTAGTAATATTTTCGGTGATCCTTCAGATCAACATCGGACACGTTGACAGTTCCAGCAAGCTTCTTCTCTTTTGGCTCAAGTTTCAGAAACTCATGATCTAGAGACATTTGCAGAAACTTCAGGTCATCCAAATTGGGATACAACAATGAATGAAGAGAAATGTTCTTTAATGGAAAACTATACTTGGGATCTTGTTCCTCTTCCAAAAGGAAGAAAACTTATCAGATGTAAATGGGTCTATAGAACTAAGTATGGATCAGATGGAAGTGTTGAAAGACGCAAGGCTCAATTAGTTGCAAAAGGATTTTCCCAAGTTGAAGGAATTGACTATAATGAAACCTTTTCTCCTATAGCCAAAATGAATTCCATACGACTTTTTCTTTCCCTTGCTACCTCACATAAATGGGAGGTCCATCAGATGGATGTTAAATCTGTCTTCTTGCACGAAGTTTTTCAAGAAGAAATATACATGGAACAACCTCCTGGATATGTCCAGAATGACTCTAGCCTTGTTTGTCGCCTTAAGAAATCTCTTGATGGTCTCAAGCAAGCTCCTCGAGCTTGGTATGCCAAATGGACAACTTTCTTATTGCCACTGGATTCTCTAGATTCCATTCTGATCCTAATGTCTATACCAAGAAAGTAGGAATTCATCTCATAATCCTTGTCCTTTATATTGATGACCTTATCCTTACTGGTAGTGACTCCAAACTTTTAAACCATGTGAAAACCAACCTTAAGAAGAAATTTGAAATGACAGACTTAGTCTTTTTGCACTATTTCCTTGGACTCTAAGTTTTGCAAACCAATGAAGGGATTTTTCTTTCCCATTCTAAGTATGTTTGTGACCTTCTTCATCGTTTTCACATGGATGATTGTAAACTAACCCCTTCTCCCTTTCAGTCTGGAGTCAAGCTTACTGCCACCTGTACTTCTCCTGAAGTTGATGCCACCCTATATCGTCAGTTAGTTGGTATCCTCTTATACTTGACTCATACTCGTCTTGATATTTCCTTTGTTGTTGGTCTTATTGTTGGACCAATCAAACTAACTGAGAGGGGGAGGTGAATCAGTTAGTCACAAAATTTATTGATTTTATACCTTTTAACACAATATGCTTCTTTACTTATGAATAGTTTATCTCAGAAAGTATGTAAGAATAAACAATTAGACACATCAAATAGACAATGAAACAGTAATTTCATGAGGAAACCCATAAAGGGAAAAACCTCTTCTTCTTCTAAATGTAAGGCAAGCACCAACTTCTCTTTACATTATATTTTATCTAAGAAACTACTCAGATGAGGTTGCAACCTCCAATTGTTCAGCACCAACTGAAAGACAGCTCCTACTGCCTGAATGCAAGCTTTATCTTACAATGAGACTCAGTCCCCCTAGCTCCTCCCTTCCTCCCTTATGTTCAAGTACCAACCTCTAGACTTTAAGAAATCACAATCTCATTCAAAGTAATAAAAAAAAACCATTGTCAAAATACATTCAATACCATCTATGTTTGTTCTCTAATTAATTTAAACCTGCAACTCTGTCTTGAAAATCATCTCTGTCAAAAAAAATAGTCTGTAAATTAATTTCTAGTCTGTAATATCATTATGTTTTTGAATACTCTGTAACTCAATCTTTGAACTTCATGAACATACTTCTACATAATGATTTCAATGAACTCTGCAATTTTTGAAGACAAAACCTTTGACACTTATATAATCATAACATACCTCTGAATATCCTCTGTAATTAATTTACCCTCAATGTCATAATCAAACTCTGCACAAATGCCATCTTTGCATCTTTGTCTCAATCTTCTTTGCCTTCATCGTCTCTATGTATTTTTTATTCTATTCATTTTAAATTATAGAGATACCATACGTTTTTTTCCTTAATATCAGAGAGTTAGAGTTGTTGCTTCAATGTCTCTTTTCTCTCTCACGCACACATGTCTCATAGAAAGTGTGATATCAATATATAAAAGTTTGAATCCCCTTCAAGTAATAGTTTCAATCTCTATAATTGTTTATAACTGTACAAACTGTCCTTCGATTTAGTTAGATGAATGATCTACTCTATTAACACACAATGCACAACTACCCTTCGATCAGATTCATCAACACATCTACATCGTTTAAATATAACTATTGGAGTTGTTGACTTAAACCTTTAGGTGCTTCGTAGCATTCCTTTACACCAACACATGACCTTGTCCTTAGGCTATGTAAGCCCTCATCGCGCTGAGCAAAATGTGATGTTCTATACGACATAGTTGAACTTTGATGCAATCACAGAGCAACATATATCTAAGTAGTCACATCCATCGGAGTCTTGGAGATTTTCTTTTTCAAACACTCGTTCACACAACACTTTGGATATGCACTGTTTGATCTTCATCACTCATGCCCGTATAAATCTTCACCATATATTTGTTTGTAATTTTAACGCTGGAATTTGTTTGTAGTTTTAACACTGGAAGCGAACCCACTATATACATTTATCCATCCAAAAAATTTGATGATACATATAGCCATTTAACATATGCATCAAAGATGGTAGCAATCGAATCCACTATACATTCAAGATGGTAGCAATGGTAGTAACTAAACCTCTGTCAGAAGTGCGCTGAAGTTGTAGCAATGGTAGTAACTAAACCTCTGCCAGAAGTTTCCATTAGTGACAACTACACCTACACCTCCCTTGTTTATATACTCCTTCCTTGTTTATACACTTGTATGTTGCATGCCAACAAACTCCATAATGCTCTGTTAAAAATGCAAATGCTAATGTTAAACTCCATAATGCTCTATTAAAAATGCAAATGCTTTGCCAATAATAATGTTTGCCAAATGCTCTACCAATAATAATGCTCTTCCAATAATAATGTTTTCCATTAATGACAACTACACCTATAACAACAATGCCGACAACAAAGTCCTCCTTTGGCATTGATGGCAAACTAAACTTAATTTTTTCTTTTTCTTTGCTTTGTTCTCCCCCTTTGTCATCTATGGCAAAGGATCCATTATACTCCCCATGTCTGAGATAAAATAATGTCATTGTCAACAACAACGAGTCATGAACCTGTGTGAATCAATCAACCAGAAAATTCCTGAGAAAAGTATCAAATATTTTACAGTCCTGTCAATGTTGTCTACAATGAACTGATAAGAAAGAAGATTATAAGCAACAAGTCTCTGCACAGATTTTAATTTCTTTCAAATTTATTTATTACTGCTGAAGTTTAATGAGTCTTCGCTGATATGTTACTCCTCCTGACCAAAAGACTAAGAAAACAGTTGTACATATATATCTTATTTGGCAACAGCTCCCCCTTACACAATAGCCATGAACAACCAATTGCCAACAATATGATTTTTTGTATTATGACAGCTTGTAGTTCGATATAAAGGAAACTTACAGAGAACAGACTCCCAACTGATTTCAAAGACTTTCAAATTGGATTTTGGGTAAAGGTTTGGTAGATATATCTACAATTTGATCCTTTGTGGCAATGTATTCTAGTTTGAGAATTTTATTCATAACTTGGTCTCTGAGAAAATGAAATTTAATAGGAATGTGCTTTGTTTTTTAATGCATAACTGGATTTTTGGAAATACTGATGGCACTAGTATTATCACAATAGATAGGAATAGGAGTATCATAATGAATGTGTATATCTTCCAACATTTGTTTCATCCATATAACCTATGTACTATAATTTGCAGTTGCTATATATTATGCTTCAATAGTAGACAGAGACACTGTTGATTGCTTCTTGCTTGACCAACTCATAAGACATCCAGCAAGAAAGAATGTTTCTCCACTAGTACTCTTTCTGTCATCAACACATCCTGCCCAATCAGCATCAATGAAAGCATGTAAGTCAAGCTTATTACCTGTTGGATACAACAAACCAAACTCTGTTGTCCCCTTAAGATATCTAAAAATTCTTTTTACTGCAAGTAAATGAGAAGCTTTAGGAGATGCCTGAAATCTGCCAACCTGACAAAATGCATGCATAATAGCACGCCTTGTAGCTGTAGAATAGAGAAGACTGCCAATCATAGATCTGTACATTGTTTGCTCAACTTCTTCGGAGTCATCAAATTTACTTAATTTACAGCCAGTAACCATAGGAGTGCCAACTGGTTTACTATCATGCATCTGAAACTTCTTAAGCATTTCATGAATATACTTTGTTTGAGAAATGAAAATACCCTTATCTGATTGATTAATTTGAAAACCTAAGAAAAAATTCATTTTACCAAGCATAGACATCTCAAACTCATTTTTCATACATTCAACAAACTGTTTGCTAAGGTTCTCATCATCACTTCCAAAAATAATGTCATCTACATAAATTTCTACAATGACCAAACTATCATTCTCTTCTTTGATATAGAGATTACTATCAGTGTTACCTTTCATGTATCCTTGCTGCCTCAAGTAATTATCAAGCCTGAAATACCAAGCCCTTGGTGCTTGTTTTAGTCCATATAAGGCCTTTTTCAGCCTGTAGACATATTGTTCTGCTTCTTGTACCTAAAAACCATCTGGTTGTTCCATGTATACCTCTTCTTCTAGATCACCATTAAAAAATGCAGATTTTACATCCATTTGATAAACTTTAATGTTCTTAGAACTAGTATAGGCTAAAAACAACCTAATAGATTCCATTCTCGCAATAGGAGAAAAATTTTCTCCATAATCAATTCCTTTTACTTGTGCATACCCTTTACAAACCAATCTAGATTTATTTCTTGTTATTTTTCCTGCTTCATCCATCTTATTTCTGAAAACCCATTTAGCCCCAATAACATTCTTGTTCAATGGTCTAGGAACCAATTCCCATGTTTTATTCTTTTCAATTTGATTAATCTCTTCTTTCATTGCTTTCATCCAGTATTCATCTTTAATTGATTCTTCAATATTTTTGGGTTCAATCAAAGAAAGTAGTGATACCTGTTCATGGGTTGAAGTGGATTCTGGCCTTCTACTTCTTGTTCCAATACCAAAATTTATGTCACCAATGATTTGTTCTTCGGGATTATTTTTCTATATTCTTTTGCTTGGAGTCTTAGATGGAGTTATGCTTTTGGATGGAGTTGTGCCATGTATTGATGTAGGAATTAACTGTTCATTATCATCAGTCTTGGTTTCTTCTGTTTTACTTACTTCTTTATCCATCTTATGTTTGTCATATATTTCATGTATTTGTTGGTCCTTTTGTTTAGATTTGGACTTCAAAAATGAGGACTCATCAAACCTTACATCTATAGATTCAAGAGTCTTTCTTAATATGAAATTATAGCATTTATAACCCTTTCTTGAACATGAATATCCAACCAATATGCCTTCATTAGTTCTAGAGTCTAATTTTCCCAGATGTTTTTCAATTCTTTTAATGTAACAGTTACTACCAAAAATTCTAAAATGTTTTATGTTTGTTGGTCTTCCTTTCCATAATTGATAGGGTGTCTTATCAGTATTATTTCTTAGAAAACTTCTATTCAATATGTGTACAACGATGTGAATAGCTTGAGGCCAAAACATGTCATTCAATATGCACTCATTTAATATTGTTCTTGCCATTTCCATAATAGTTATGTTTTTTCTTTCAACAACACCATTTTGCTAAGGTGTTTCTGTAACAGAGAAATGTCTTTTAATTCCATTTTCATCATAGTAATTGTTAAATTCTTTTGACACAAAATCTCCTCCATTGTTTGACCTTAAGCACTTAATCTTCATATCAATTTCATTTTCAGTCAATTCTTTGAAAACTTGAAAGAAGCTAAATGTTTCAGACTTCTTTTTCAATAAAAACAACCAAGTCATTCGAGTAAAATCATCCACAAATAACATAAAGT
>SNQJ01S0014019.1:38577-74627 GCA_010110895.2 Picea sitchensis
CCAATATTAGGGCTTAACACATAATATTCAACGGTTGAGAATGCACCTGAAGTATTCTTCAGATCAGACGACTCATGTCCACTTTAGGACTTCAACATTCGGGACTTCGGGACGTAGGATAATCATTTCTCCATTCAGGACTTTGACATTCGAGACTTCAGAATTCGGGACTTCGAGACTTCAGCAATCGAGACTTCGACATTCGGGACTTCGGGATGACTCATGTCCACTTCGGACTTCGGGACTTTGGGACTTAGGATAATATCTAAGCGTTCATCTCAATCATCTGATGGGACTAATCAAAATGCATTGATTGTATCAGACTTTTAAACGATGAAGTCAATAGTCGGTGTCGGTGTGCATACAATTGTTCACCAAATTTGCCCCATGTCTGAGTTGTCTGATATGTATTGATTATATGAAAATGTCGTTTATGTGACTTTGAAACAATGAAGTCAATAATCAGCAACCATTCATGTCAGTAATCCGGACTAAGTTGTCTCATTGTCTGAAAACGTAGTCTCTTAGATTTAAGTAATGAATTCATTAGTCATTTGACCTAGTAACCAAGTCAATAGTCTATGAAAGCAACTTTTAAACAAATTCAATAGTCTTTGAAAGCGACATTTAAGAGAATTCAATAGTGGACAATGAAATCAATAGTCAATAACGTGGTGCACATTCACGTCGTGTATGTGAATTTTAAACGATGAAGTCAATAGTCAGCAACCATTCACATCAGTGATCCGAACTAAGTTGTCTCATTGTTTGAAAACGCAGTCTCTGAGATTTAAGTAACGAAGTCATTAGTCATTCGAATAGTTTTGGTCTTTGTAGTTTATACGATTTTAATCAAAACGACATATTTGTTTAGTAGGATTTTTTTTAACATAATATCATGTTTAAATTTAGATTTTGCAGTCAAAGAGTCATGTAAGATTCAAAGTCATAACAATGAGAATGAAGAGCTTCTAAGTGAAAGTATTCCATGGTACCTTTTATTATTTGGCGAAGTAGACAGATAATGCCCTCATAAAAATTCATATAAAGAGGAATGGATAATATTTTATGATATAAATAGGACTGGACAATCAAAGCGAAGTTATAGCCATTCCTTACTATGGACACAAAGCACATGAATAGTTGATTCACTACAGACACCATTGTTTGTCATATACTCGATTTTTCCATATTGAAAATTCCACTGTTACTGGAACTTTCTGAATTATTCCATATTGAAAACTCAATTGTTACTCGAACTTTCTGAATTATTCCATATTGAAAACTCAACAGTTATTGGAAATTTGTTTGTCGTTTACTGAATTATTCCATATTTAAAATTCAATGACTACATAGCACCTAAATAGTTGATTTACATCAAACTTCTGTGTTTGTAATATACTAAATTATTCCATATTGAAAATTTATGAATTATTCCATATTGAAAATTACGAGATCCTGATCAAAGAAATGATGGATTATGATATCCCTTCTGACTTGCAATGGAAGGAGATAGTACGGCTAGGTAATACAAAGTGTGGTTTTCCAAGATACAATAAATGATTTCAAGGTGTCACTGAAGATGGAAGATCAGGCACAAGACCATAATAGAAAAAATGGAAAATAAAGGAGTTGAAGCGTCAGAAGAGTTAGAAGCCATATCATCAAACATTTTATTGTTAATGATTGTAATCGGTTCCAATACTGAAACTCTCATTTGTAATTATTGTAATCAGTTTCAGAAACTGAACGTTTCATTTGAATCATTGTAAACAATTTTGAACCAAAGGAACTCAGTTTGTATAAATATTAGGAGTTCCAAATGTATTAGTGTTGGAAGAAGTGCAAAGGCGCGATTTAGATGTTTGAACTTGAATGTAATTTTATGAATATGAATAGAATACATATGAAGAAGTATTTGAAGTCTCCATGAAAATATTCTAATGGTGGTGATATGAGTTTTGTCTTCTCTCTTTGTATGTATTTCCTGTTTTTATGATTCCATTAGCATTGTCTTCTGTTTAAATTGGATAATTTAAAGGCCCATAATTCATCTTATGATGTTCTTGGATTAAGTAATTTAAATTGTGTTAAGTTTCTTCCTAAAAAATTAAGAATTCATTTCATTCATCCTCTAATGCAGTTACTTGTTTTCCCCTTTCTTCTTACACTCTGCAAATTACAATTTATAACTTAGATTCATCACCTCATTTAGCCTTTATCCTCTGGAGAATTCTATCGACCAGTCAGTGTTTTTGTTCATTTTCATAAATTCGACTCCATAGCCCTGAGTGAGCCCTCTCTGAGTTGAGAAGGCTAGTACCGAACTCTATAGTTGGTTTGTAAGTTACCTCTGTCATTTTTTTTATCAGCCGAACAAATTTATAGAGTGATAACAGTCACAAAGTCAATAATTCTAGTATAAACATCTTAGCAAGAAGTTGAAGAAGTTGAAAAACTTGAAGGTTGAAGTCAAAGAAATCGGGGGTAAAAATTGAATGTTGAAATCGAAGAGGTTGAATAAGTCAAAGGTCAAATTTGAATAAGTATAAGAATTCAAAATTGAAGAATTCAATGGTCGAAGTCGAATTTGAAGTCAAAACAGAAGCAAGTCGGGGCAACCAAAGTTGAATTACACAAGTCAGTTTTATTCTAAGTCAAGTCGGTCCAAGTAGAAGTGAAGTAAATTACACCGAAGGTCGAAGTCGAAAGAAAATTGAGTCGGGAAATTCAAGTCGGCCAAAGAAATTCGGGACAACCAAATTCGAATCTCTCAAGTCAGTTGTTTTTTTAGTCAAATCGGTCCAATATTGAAATAACCTAAAGGTCGAAGTCGAAGCAAACTTAAATTGAGAAATACAAGTCAGGTCGAGGCTGAAGAAAGTTTGGTGGACAAGAATCAAAATACTCAATTCGAAATTTCGCCTAGTTGAGTCAACCAAAAAGATGTTTGTCAATCGAACGAGGAAGAAAATACGAAAAAGGGTGAAGACCAAGTCGAATCTTTAGTGACTAGTAGCTGCGAGGGAATTGATTTTAATGTCCACCAACAAGTAAAATGTTTACAAGTTGAGTTTAAATAGTCACCAAAAAAGGAGATATGTGGAGGTCGATTTAGGCATTCATGAAAAGGTAAAATGCACTGAAGTCGGTCTGGAATCCGACGACGAAAGGAAAATTTGGGAAAATTTCTTTCAAAGAACCACTTGTACCAGCCATGTTGCACATGTTTTGGGGAAAATTCCTACATGTCGGTTAATTGGGCATGTTTTGCACAAAACGTATGTCATAGAATTATAAAATCTGTTTCAAGCAATCCAAAATCTTTGTAAAAAATCAATGTCTAATTTTGTGTAAGAAAATCAATTAATGAAATCATCATTTGTGTTAATTAAATGAAGGGGTGCAATGTTTCATTTCTAAAATACACAATGGTTCAACCTTATACCTTTTGGAAAGTATATAAGTAGACAAACAAGGTGAAAGGAAAGTGTCTCTATGGATTTTACATAGAATATCTAAAGGCATAACAGACTCCAAGGAAGAAAGAGAAGATACTTATGCAATGAGGGTGGAAGGGTGGATCAAGGAAGGACTAATGTCCTTTATTGATTAAAGTTTGAATACAGGAAGTTGGTGCTTCATAGGGTTGGTGCCCTAAACAAGGGAGTTGGTACTTCCTAGGGTTGGTTCCCTAAACAAAGGAGTTGTTGCTTCCTAGGTTTGGTTCCCTAAAACAAGGGATTTGGTGCTTCCTAGGGTTGGTTCCCTAAAACAAGGGAGTTGGTTCTTCCCAGGGTTGAATCCTTGAATAAGGAGAATGGTGTCTCCCAATCATTATTGTAACTTGTATTATTGTATTGATTTTATATTCAAGTTTACTGTTGTTGATTGATTGTTGTTAATAAGTTAAATTATTAAAAGTTTAAATAATTAACCAATACTGATTCACCTCCCCCCCTCAGTATTGACCAAGTTTCTAGCATAATGTGTTGGTAGAATCATTGTTTCCATCTTGATAGTAGAAATGGCTAGAAAAATCGAAGAAAAGAAGTGGAGGTAGATGAGAAAAGTCAAAGAACTTTTCAGAAACTGTGATTTATGGACTTCATACAGAGAGAATTTGACTACTCAAGAGTCTTCCTAAATTTTGTTCATAATGTTTGTATATTCATTAATGAAGATGTATAGCAAATTTAATTTGTCTAACAAGACAAAATAAATAATTCGAGGCAATGTAACTATTGGCAAATACAAAATGTGAAAGGTCTTCCTTGTTTTATAAAAGGAAGACCATTGTATGAGGAAAGGACTTTTGGCCATTGTTTATTGTTGATACTATTATCTCATGAATAAAGAGAAGAAGGAAATTTTGGCAACCATTAATGGTATTCATGTGTATATGGAACTATTCTACATATGCAATTGAATTTTACAGTTTCTTGAATGATATTTCATATGAACTATTTTAGTGTGTATTGTTTGAATTATTTGACATTTGCAGTTACTAATAGATACAATGATAGTGCTATAGTTGTAGGTAATAACTATTTATTATTTGCATTAGTTGCATTATTGTTTTAACATAATTGATTGTTAGCATGAACTATTTTTGTGACAAGTAAATAAATATTATACTGTGTCTATCTATTTATAAATTCTCATGATCATGATAGGTTAGAAATAGTTATATTAGATAGTTTTCAGTTTTGTTTAATTAGTTAGTTTTAGAATTACATAGAATTCTTGGGAGAACAATTCATTTGTTCCCTCCATTTATTTCAAATTCTTAGTGGCTACCAGGCCCACATATTGTTCGGAACTTGCTATACCAAATGAGAGCGAGTCTAATTGGTACTCACCATTGAGCATTTTCCCTTACTGATTGAAGGGCCATTTTGACCTATTAACTGAATTGGCACTAGAAGGAGGGATTGAAAATGAATGGCTAGTAAAGATTCACATAACCCTAACCTAGCACATTCTAATCCATAAAGAAACCCCTCTCGTTGTAGTGGATCTCATACTCCTCACCCTGAGAAGATATTTGACCCACATCCAACTCTACTGCAAACACCTACCCAGTTCACAAAACCCCTTATTTTTTTCCAGTCTATCCCTGAAGCACTAAGTTCCTTCAATTCAGACGCTACTAAAATCTCTAAAATAGTCAAACGCTCCTTGGATTTGACTCGAGGTTTGAGAAGATAGACTAGGAAAAAACCTATTGAATATCCTTTACCTGATAGACAAAGACAGTCTCTAATTGAAAGACTAATCAACGTCTTCTTTCCAACCCCTATTGGTAGCCCAACCGTCAGAACCCCTAATTATTAACTTTATGACATATTTAGGGGAATACCTATCCCATCTGAGATAACCTTTGAACATAATTTATCTCTGAGTATTGGTCATCCACCCAGTCCCCCTGATTCTCCTTCAATTACTCCCAAAAATTCCTTTGAAGGAGAATCATTAGAAGAGGAACCTTTAGGAAGTCCGAGAGTAAATATGGCTAATGTTAATGCAAACACAAATGTTAATCAATATTGGCTCGCTCAGGATGTGATTGTTTTCCCGAGAGATACTCACCCTTTACCCAAACATCCTAAGAAGCTTCTACCATAGTTTAATCCTAACAAGAAAGACTCTACCAAAGATCATTTAAACACATTTATGCGTGTGTTCATGTTAATGCATGTAGAACAAGAAGATGTGGTTTGCAGACTTTTTCCTCATACTTTTGAAGGTAAATCATATACCTAGTATTTTTCTCCATGATAAAGGTCAATTGTAAGATGGAAGGCATTTGAGAGCACTTTCATAGAGAAATTTGGACATGATAAGAGTCTAGTAATACTATTCTTAGAATTATCTAGAATAAAAATGGATTTGAAAGAAAAAATAAAATATTTCAACCAAATATTTTTGTCATTAATTAATAATATTCATGATACTTCTAAACGTGTTGAGGTTGTATCTATCGAATTCTATACTTTATCTCTTCCAGTATCCATGGGTATATTTGTAAAGGAGCCGAGAAAGGTACCCTTGAAGATACATTTATAGAAGCCATCAAGGTAGAGAAAGACATGCTTAGCCTAAAAGGAAACTCTGGGATTAACAGTGACCAAAGCACATCATCTAATTCAAAGAAGAAAATTATCCCTACACAAGATCCTATCGAAAAAAAGGACGAAGACTCCATGGATATGGAAATACTGCAAAGGATAGTTAAAAAACTCACTAATGAGTTTGTTTATATGAAGAAAATCACTAGGGAAAACATTCCTACAAGATTTTTTTCAAAACCCCTTTTAGAAAGACCATACCTCAAACAAAAAAACCCTTCTCCTACAGAAGGATTCAACATGGAGGATATTGCTAATGTGATTAAATATCTTACCTATGGGGAATCTTCCTTGGGTGGACAAGATGAAGAAGGAGGAGAGGATGAGACCAATGAATAAGACCAATCAAGTAATGATAAAGAGGACTCCAAACTGGAAGCTTATTCATTATGGGATATCTCTCACAATTTGTTTAGAGGAGATGAAGAAGAGGGTGATGTTGGAGAAATGAATTTATCTCAAAATGCATATAACACAAGGAGTAAAGGTTTTCCTGTTACAGTATATTCTCCTTCAACCTATGAGAATGGAAAGAAATCATCAACCAGCCAGAAATATCCTTTTACCACAATGTTGGATAATTCTTCTCCCTTCTCTACCATCTAAGGGATTGACCCAGGGTTCATGTTTTTTCGAGTTTCCAACAAATCCTCTAAAACTATCGCCCCCCCTGGTAAAATAGAAGGCAACACAACACACAAAGTGTGTTGTGCAGTCTCACCCGAGATAGATTTAAATGGGTTGTTGTAAGACTCAGGTTTATACAGCCTAGGATTGAGTATGAGATAGGGGTTTATTATTCATATCCATATACTATAAATTGTGATTGTTATATTACTATTATTCATGATTATGCACTACCTTCATAGTTTATTCCCTTACTACGAAACCATCTTTCATAGAAATACAATAACTCATTCATTAAGAAAAACAATTAACTAC
Source organism: Picea sitchensis (assembly GCA_010110895.2). NCBI lineage: Eukaryota > Viridiplantae > Streptophyta > Pinopsida > Pinales > Pinaceae > Picea > Picea sitchensis. The sequence goes on from SNQJ01S0014019.1 coordinate 45,651, forward strand.
TGAAAGAAAGTAAAGACATACATGCATTCATCATATTACACAGGTATTATCGTGGTTCACACCCTCATGGGCTACGTCCACAAAGATTTGGATCTTGCCTCTTTTATTTGTGGTAGTTATGCATCTCCAACGCTGCGTGCTTACAATTCCCTTCAGATGGGTATGATCTGTATGAGGCGAACTAGATCACACCAGGCTCCATAGCCTGCGATCTAATCCTGAGATCTTCCTTCTCTCCTATGTTGTAGCTCAACAGCTTACAAAATAGTTCATGACATTATTACATATCACATCGACTCGTACATATATGGTATGAACAATACAAAAATGAACTAATCAAGAACCAACCTTACACAACAAAAACACGGAACCCCCATGATACCTACATATCCATATTTATATATTTCGTGCTCTTCAGCCATTTACAGTGTCTTACAAAAACCCTAACCCTACCTACGTTAGGTATTCCTCCCATGTGCATGTGTTGGTCTTTCTTCCAACTGTCGCTTTCCTTGTGCACGCTTCTTTCATGCACATGTGTTGTATTTCCCTACAGTTGTTACTTCAGTTTTTTCATGCTTTCTTTCCCCACGATCATCCTTATTTCTACTTCGTCCTACTTCCAACAGGCCCCCAACATTGACATGTGGCTCGTCTCAAGTCACCTAATCCTTCTGATCTTCCTCGATCTCCTTGGTGATCATCTGGAAATTTTCCTTAAGCTCTACTTCTTTTGATAGTTCCTGCACAGTCTTCTGCTTAATGGTGTCCACTACCTAGGTTGCCACTTCATCACTCACCAATCCTACAAATTTTACCTGGGTCTATGCTATCTATTTTTTAGCCCCCTCTGCATGTGCGAGTACTTATGCTACCTGTTCCTGCAATGGCTCTATTTGAGCCTGGTGCTCCTATTTTTGTGTTTGCGCAGTGATGAGTTATGCCTGCATATTCTTCATCTCTTGCATCCCTTTGACTCGTTCTAGGATTTGTATGGTTTTCTGCCTTTGCTTGAGCTCTTGGATCGCTGCATTGATCCTTTCCTCTTCCTTGTCCCAGCATTGTGTTATCACTTGAGCATGTAGGGGGGGTGTTTTCCTTATAGGTGACCCCTTTGGTGAAAAGATGGCAAGAAATGGGTCGAAAACCCACTTTTCCTAAGTTTTGTGATCTAGTTGCATTTGTTTTAAAGAGCGCATGGATCTGAGCGGCTAAGATCCACGTGCTTAGATCTACAGACAAGGTCCAATTCTAGGCCCCACTCGTTGTTTTTCCTTTAACGAGAGGGGGGGTCTGGAATTGGGCGTGCAGGTTTCAACAACTTGGATTGGAGTGCTTAGATTTGCAGCCGAGGATTGATTCCAGACCCCCCTTGCCATTCTTCCTTTAATAAGGACAGGGGGGGGGGGGTCCGGAATGGGTAGTTTCGTGTGGGCCCCCTTAAAACCTCTTACCACCTCCTCTACCACTTACCACATTCACCTCCTAGTGACATGTATCCTCAAATTACCCTCCTCATTCCTCTTGTCACATCTCCCACTCCCTCCTGCCTCTCGACACCTGTACATCCCTGTTCCACACCACTTCCACCTGTGTCGTGTCCCCGCTCCCTGACTAGTCTCTTTCGGCCACCGCGCCACCTTCCTGTGACACATCAACTTGTCATCTAATGTCCCAACCTATGTGTCTCCATCCCTTTGGCACCTCCATCTTAGTGTCCACAAGGCCTCCCCTCATTTCTTTCCCACACCGTGCATGTTAAATTTCCTCTGCCCGTCCTCCACCCATTCACCATTTTGTGTCATGCACCTCGTGCTATCCTCGTCCACGTCCACAAACTGGGTCTCCTCGTAGCAGTCCAGTGAAGTAGTAGAGGCCAATGAGAGGCCGCCGTGACCGTTCGGGTGTAGAGTTGACTGGGCCTTATCTGATCCCAAAAAAGCAGTTATTAAGGTAGTTGACGGTGGTTGAACGTTGCCTTCTTCCTTAAATAGAAGGTCAGAATAGGACCGAGTGTAGAAGGTAACTTTCAGTCCTGTCTGACAGATATTGCGTCTGACTGTCGACTATAGGGGCAGTTTGACCATCATCTACATGCACAGCCTGACAAAGTAGCTCATCAATGTAAAGCCTTGAATGCATGATATGATCACCTTTTAGCAACCGAGCCAGTTTGAACTATATGTAGGAATTTTTTCCATTTTTGTTAGGATCAATCATAGATCTAAGCTCCCTATTGTAAAGTTTTGATGAAGCACTGGTTTCCCTGGTTATGTATGTGTATGTGAAACTTCTTTCTTAATGACAGTCATCCTTCTTACTCCATCTTTTTTTCAGCTAATACTGAAAGAATTCATGATTGACAGATTCACATGAATCATCATGATTGTGTTATGGTAAAGGTTTTATTGTAACGTTGTTATGTTCTTTCAGTGTTCTTGTAATTTGAATACAAGAAGTTCTTGTGTTTAAGTTTTTCCTCTACAGGTTGTTGGAAGCTTGATGCCTACAATGGACCTTTACATTCTCCCACTAAAGTCTTCCTTCTACTCACCCTTATTACAACTTACTGTCTAGAGTTAAACTAAGACTTCACCTATTCATGCATAGCCTGGTCCAAGATTATGAGTTAAAACGATATTGTTCTGAGTCTATTCTCTTTCGATCACCCTTTATAAAATGACCCGTGACACATAAACTGATGGGTGTCAGGCTTTGATCCTGCTGTAATCTAGGAGTGACTTCTGAAACTAACATTTCTGGCGCCGTTGCCGGGGATGAAGTTGAAAATTTTCCCTGGGGTTGAACGACATTGAGCCTCTGATTCTGATGGTGCATCATACATCAGAGCCCTACGAGATTGCTACTGTGCACCTGGCGACTCCATTGTGACGAATCCACTGTTGTGAACCTATTGTTTCAGTTGTGGCTTCCACAGGTAGGCACATGAGGTCTACCCCCCAGCTGCCCTTGGTAACACCTAAAGCAGATCCAGAGAAGCTTGTCAGAAAGGGAAATTCCCTCAGAGAAGAAGATTTTGCTATTGAACTGGGTATTTCTAACATTTCTCACCTTCCTCTACTAGAAACAACATTATCTGCTTCTGAGTTTCCTAGAAGAACTTTTACTGAAGATTCATGTTTTCTAAACTTCGGGAGTGTTCCTACTGAGTTTCCTTCCCCTGGTCTTGCATTAGAGGGAGAAACTCTTGTCACTCCTATCTTCCCTGACGTTCCAGCCTGGTTTAGACCTAGAAATTTAGAATATTTCCCCACTCCTATATTTACCATTCCTCCTCCTATTATTGTTTCCGCTACTAGAAGAGAAGCCTCCACTGACTCAAGCCCTGTAGCTTTTCCTCTGAATCCTCCATTGTTTCCTTTTCCACCTGGAAGCCTAGTTCCAGTCTCCCTTGTTCAAACTTCTTGTCCTCCCAGTTTGCCTCCACCTATTGTCCCTATGGTAGGAGAAAATCCCCCTATGACCAGGATGGAGGCTATTATAGCTGCCAGATATGCCCCCCTTGTTGTGCCTCAGCCTCTGAATGCCCTTCCAATGGATGGATACCTTAAGCAGTTACCCAAGTTCACAGGTGAAGGAGAGATAACTGCAAAAGAACACCTTGAAGCCTTTTACAATTTCACAGATGATCATGTTATCATGCATGTAGACATATGGATGAGGATTTTTGTACATAGCCTTGAAGGCGAGGCCAAGAAGTGTTTTAGGGCCCTTCCTCCTAGATCTATTGATGGGATTGAATCTTTGGATAATGCGTTCTTGAGACAGTGAGGAGACAAAAAATACTTCATGTATTACATGACAGAGTTTGGGTCTTTGAAGAGAAAGGAAGGAGAGCCTGTCTCTGACTTCTCCAAGAGGTTCAATAAGATTTACAATAAGATCCCCACTGAGATAAAGCCCTCAGAAGATTCAGCCAAAATTACTTATGCTAGTGCTTTTGACCCTGATTTCTTCCTTTTATTGAGGGAAAGACGAGCCACTTCCCTGGCTCGCATGCAGGATTCATTTTTGGAAGTTGAGTCGAATATATTGGTTGTTGACCAACTCAGAAATAAAGCTAATAGAGATATGCCTAGCAGGAGAGATGAATCCTCCTCATTTGGTTCCTCTACCCTTCCCCCCCAAGTGGATGAAGTAACTAAAGTGATAAAATCTCTTTCGGCTAGGATGGAAAGGTTGGAGTTAGAAGGGAAGCCCATGTACAGAAATCCCCAAAATACTGATAACAGAGGCTTCAAGAGGCTAGACAACAATGTTCCATAGATTATTCCAAGGAAATAGAGGAATAGAGATAGATATGATCATAGGGTTCAAACCCCTCTCCAAAATAACTTGATTGATGATGAGGAGAGAGGAGAGGAAGAACTAGACCCTGAAATTCACTGTATTGAAGACACCTATCCTTTTCCCCATTTAACTCAATCTGCATATGAATAATCCCTCATGGATAGTCAAATAAATGAGATGATTAAAGGGGAAAAATCCAATAGCACTCCTAACATATACAACCTCATGTCAAAGAAGAAAGAAGGGAAGTCTGACAGTCCTGATTAGCCTCCTTTTGCAGAAAGGCTTGTTAAGCCTATAGCAAATACAACCAAAGAAAAGAAAAATCAGGATATCTTGCCAATAGCCAAATACCCTATCCCTGAGGTAAGGCAAGCTCCTAAGCCTCCTTCTTCCTTCAGTTTTGAGCACGAAATTCAAAAAATTAGAATTCCTGTACCCCTCTCGGAACTAGTTAAAAATGAAGATTTCAAAAGGTCCCTCTCTAATCTGTTGCAGTCTGAGCCACCTCAGCTCACCACAGACTCAGTAAATCTCCAAGACAAAAATATAGTAATCATCCTAGGTCCCATGGTAGAAGATAGAGAGGATTCATCCCCTCCCTTCTACACATCCCTGAACATACATGATAAGGTGTTGCATAACTGCCTGATGGATTCAGGGTCTTCCCATAACCTCATGCCCAAAACAGTAATGGAAGAATTGGGGCTAGAAGTAACAAGGGCCTATCATGATTTGTACTCTTTTTATTCAAGGAGGGTGCAATGTCTTGGAGCTATCAAAGACCTGGTGGTGTCCTTATTTTAGTTTCCAATGAAGAGTGTGGTCATGGACATTGTAGTAGTTGATGTTCCCCCCAAATTTGGCATGCTATTGTCAAGATCTTGGATTAAAAATCTTGGAGGAACATTACATATGGACCTTACATATGCCACCATCCTATCCTTTGGAGGGGAACATAGAGGACTATACAGAGAAGCTCAGTTAGCCTACATTGTTAGTGACGAAGCAGACCCCACTAATCATCCTATCTTTGCACTTGACACTGATTTGGGGTCTAGTTTTTTGCATCTCACTGATACTCCTGAGGGTCCTCTTCAAATCAGAAAGAAGCCCATTTTTTATCATGAAATACCTCCTCCAACTACTTCTGTGTGGAATATGTTCTTCGATGGAGCTTCTTCTAGTGAAGGTGCTAGTGCCGTAGTGGTCTTTGTGTCACCTTGTCAGGAAACCATATCCCTGTCATACAAGATAGAGTTCGAAACTACCAATAATGTGGCAGAGTATGAAGCTCTTGTTCTAGGTTTAAGGGTTGCAAAGGAAATGGGAATTGAAGATGTAGCAGTTTTCGGAGATGCAGAGTTGATAGTCCAGCAGGTCAGAAATTCTTATCGGGCTAAACATCCTCGGCTCAGGAGTTATAAAAGTGAGGTGTGGGACCTAATTGATAATTTCTTTTCAACCTTCAACATTTCATTTATTCCAAGAGAGGAAAATACTTCGGCCAATTCCCTAGCTGTCTCAGCTAGTTTGTTCAGGATCCCTCTGTCACCCAAGTTTGGATATGATGTTGAGATAAGATATAGGCCCTCTGTACCAAAAAATATCAAGCATTGGAAGGTATTCGAGGATGATCTAGAAATCAGAATTTTTTTTGAGTCTGTTGATGAGTTCTCTGCATTGCACATCGATCAGGATCATGATCCCGAAGGTGACCCTCACCTTAAGGTATTTCTAAATAAAATTGCTAATCACCATATTGTTCAGCTGCCTAGCAATGACAGTCCAAAGGGACTGGTTCCTTTAGAAAGAGTGCTCGATGGGAATGATGTGGAAGTAAAGGGTAAGGTTTCAAATGGATATGTTGATACAGCTAAGTGCAACATTGGCACACATGAGGAGCCAATGTTTGTCAAATTGTTAAACAACCTGACGAAAAATCAGAGGGCCGAGTATGCTGAGTTATTAAGGGAATTTTCTTATGTGTTTGCATGGACCTATGAAGACCTCAAGACATATGACATATCTGTAATTGATCACAAGATCCCACTGAAGGAAGAGGCTAAGCCATTCAAAAAAAAACTAAGACAGATAAATCTCGTGTTGTTGCCTGTCATGGAGAGAGAAGTGAAGAAGTTGTTAGATGCCCAAATCATTGTCCCCTTGAGATATTTTGAATGGATGGCCAATCTGGTCCCAGTGAGAAAGAAAAGTGGAGAAATCAGACTCTATGTTGATTTCAGAAATCTGAACAGAAACTCAAACAAGGACAATTACCCCCTACCTAAGATGGAACATATCCTATAGAGGGTAACTATTGCATCAAGGATATCCATGATTGATGGTTTTTCTGGCTATAACCATATATCAATTCTGCCCGAGGACAGAGAAAAAATAGTCTTCACTACTCCTTGGGGTATGTTGATGTACGCCAAGATGCCTTTTGGATTGATGAATGCAGGAGAGACCTTTTATAGGACCATGGATATCATTTTCATTAGAGAGAAGGACAAGTTTGTGGTCATCTATTTGGATGATATTAAAGTATTCTCCAATTCTTATAAAGAACACTGTCATCACCTGAGGAAAGTTTTCTCGAAATGCAGAAGGTTTGGTCTCTCCCTCAATCCCAAGAAATCTCTATGTGCTATGAAGGAGGGAATTTTTTTGGGTCACATAGTATCAGCTGAGGGAGTAAGGATTGATCCCAACAGGGTGGAGGCAATTCAAACCCTGTCACTTCCCAGGTCTAGAAAAGAGGTCCAGGATTTCCTCGGAAAGATTAACTTTCTGAGGAGGTTTGTTTCAATTTTCGTTGAATTGGCGAAGCATATCACAACCATGCTCATGAAGGGGAATGAAGTGAAGTGGACTGTTGAGCCCAGGGAATCCTTCGACCAAATAAAAAAAGAACTGACTGAGGCACCTGTGCTTATCACTCCTGATTACTCAAAGGATTTTATGATTTTTTCTTTTTCTACTTTTGATACAGTAGCAGTTGTTTAATTGCAGAAAAATGATGAAGGCCTGGAGTAGCCTATCTCTTTCTTCAGCAAGGAAATAAGGGATGCAGAAATCAAATATGGCATTATGGAAAAGAAAACCTATGCTTTGGTGAAAGCTCTGAAATCTTTCATATTCTATGTCCTACACTCAAAGGTCATTGCATATGTTCCTTCAGCTTCTGTGAAGGACATTCTTATTCATCCTAACATAGATGGGAGAAGGAGAAAATGGATTGCCAAGATCCTTGAGTTTGTTCTGGAAATAAATCCCACCAAGATGATTAAAGGCCGAGTTTTAGCCAAGTTGTTGGTTGAATCTACTTGTAAAGAGTTGGGGGTTAACTTCATCATCACTTGCTCAAGAAATTCAGCAGGCGGAGTTGTCTGATGGTCATCCTCAAGACAATCCTCCATTAGTAGAATGTACCTGGTATGTAGACATTATATATATTCTGCAAAAGTTAAAGCCTCCTGATGGAATGGGGAAGAGTAAGGAAAGAGATTTAAATCTCAAAGCAATCAGATATTGCCTTATTGACCAGGTCCTATATTGGAGAGATCCTCTAGGAGTGCTCCATAGATTTCTGAACCCACAGGAGGCCCAGAGAGTGATGTTTGATTTTCATAGCGGCCTGTGTGGGGGGCATCATTCTTGGAAGACAACAGCCTACAAAATACTCAGGGATGGTTTCTACTAGCCCACCTTATTCACTAATGTCTGCAGAGAAGTCAGAGCCTGCATCAAATGTAAAAAATTCTCAGGGAAGCAACAGCTCAAATCTCTGCCATTAAAGCCTGTAGTAGCTTCATGACCCTTTTAGTAATGGGGGTTGGAATTCATTAGAGAGATTCATCCTCCTTCAAGTGGTCAGCATAGATGGCTCTTGCCTACAATAGACTATTTTACCAAGTGGATAGAATCTATCCCCACTTGGAGTGCTTCACACAAGGTAATCATAAGCTTCCTGAAGGATATTATAGCAAGGTTTGGCTATCCGAGTAGAATTGTCACTGATAATGCTGCATCTTTCAAGTCTGAGCCTCTAGTTAACTTTTGTGATCAATTTGGGATTTTACTAATTCACTCCACTCCCTATTATCCTCAAGGAAATGGGCTGGAAGAGTCTTCCAATAAAAGTCTGATCAAGCTCATCAAAAGATTATTGGAAGACAATAAGAAGGCCTAGGATTCAAAGCTCAAATTCTCTCTGTGGGTTGATCGAGTGACAGCTAAAAGGTCCCTAGGCACCTCCCCTTTTCATATTGTTTATGGTACAAAATCTGTATTTCCCACTCATCTGGCTCTACCCGTTGCAAAATTCTTTCGAGATTATAAAGGAGAGCCTGACAATATGGTTAGAAGGATTCATCAACTGGTGGAAGCGCAATAGACCAGAGAGTAGGTAGTGGACAGAGCTTGGAATCATCAGAAGAAGATCAAGCAGGCCTTTGACAGGAAGGTCAGAAAAGACAAATTCAAGCTAGGAGATTTGGTTCTTAAGTGGGATGCGCCTAGGCAGGATAAAGGAAGAAACAACAAGTTTGAAGCCCTATGGATTGGGCCCTTCAAAATCTCTAAAGTATTTTTAAACAACACCTACAGGTTGCATGATTTGGAGGGTGAAGAATTTTTTAATGGCCCTGTGAATGGGAATTTCTTGAAGAATTATTTGGTTTGAGCCATGAGTGGATTTTTGGTCTTTGTAAATATTGTTTTCATGTTTGTTTTCGACTTAATAAATGACTCCATATCCCAATAGAAGGCGATTAGAACTGCAAAGAGTTCTTGGCAGCCCGCAAGGAGCATGCCATCCCCCATGGAGCCTGATGTTATCACCTGAGCATGTAAGGGGGGGGGGTGTTTTCCTTGTAGGCGACCCTTTTGGTGAAAATATGACAAGAAATGGGTCAAAAACCCACTTTTCCTAAGTTTTGATATCTAGGTGCATTTGTTTTATAGACCGCATGGATCTGAGCGGCTAAGATACATGCGCTCAGATCTACGGACAAGGTAGAATTCTAGAACCCCCTCATCATTTTTCCTTTAATGAGAGGGGAGCATCTGGAATTGGGCGCGGAGGGTTCAACGAATTGGATTGGAGCACTTAGATCTACGGTTGAGGATTGATTCCAGACCCCCCTTGCCATTCTGCCTTTAATAGGGGGGGGGGAGGGGGGGTCCGGAATGAGCATTTTCGTGTGGGCCCCCTTAAAACCTCTTATCACCTCCTCTACTGCTTACCACCTTCACTTCCTGGTGACATGTATCCTCCACTTACCTTCCTCATTCCCCTGTCACATCTCCCGCTCCCTCCTACCTCTCGACACCTGTACATCCCTGTTCCACCTGTGTCGTGTCCCCACTTCCTAACTAGTCACTTTCGGGCACCGCGTCACTTTCCTGTGACACATCACCTTGTTGTCTGATGTCCCAACCTATGTGTCTCCATCTCTCTGGCACTTCCATCTCAGTATCCGCAGGGCCTCCCCTCATTTCTTTCCCTCACCGCGTGTGTTAAATTTCCTCTGCCCATCCTCCGCCCATTCACCATTTTGTGTCATGTGCCCCATGATATCCTCATCTACGTCCATAGATCGAGTCTCCTCATAGAAGTCCAGTGAAACAGTAGAGGATAATGACAGTTCACCACGATCGTTCAGGTGCAGAGTTGACGGTGGTTGAACGTCGCCTTCTTCCTTAAATAGAAGGTCAGAATAGGACCAAGCGTAGAAGGTAACTGTCAGTCTTGTCTGATAGAGATTGTGTCTGAGAGTCAACTATAGGGGCAGTCTGACCATCGTCTACATGCACAGCATGACAAAGAATCTCATCAGTGTAAAGCCTTGAATGCATGATATGACTGCCTTTCAACAGCCAAGCCAGTTCGAAGTATATGTAGGCATTTTTGCCATTTTTGTTAGGATCGATGGTAGAGATAAGATCCCTATTGCAAAGTTTTGATGAAGCACTGGTTTCCCTGGTTATGTATGTGTATGTGAAACTTCTTTCTTAATGACATCCAACCTTCTTACTCCATCTTTTTTCCAGCTAATACTGAAAGAGTTCATGATTGACAGATTCACATGAATCATCGTGATTGTGTTATGGTAAAGTTTTAATCGTAACGTTGTAATGTTCTTTCAGTGTTCTTTTAATTTGAATATAAGAAGTTCTTGTTTTCAATTTTTTCCTCTACAGGTTGTTGGAAGCTTGATGCCTACAGTGGACCTTTGCATTCTCCCACTGATGTCTTCCTCCTACTCACCCTTATTACAACTTACTGTCTGGATTTAAACTAAGACTTCACTTGTTCATGCATAGCCTGGTCCAGGATTCTAAGTTAAAGCGATATTATTCTGAGTCTATTCTCTTTCGATCACCCCTTATAAAATGACCTGTGACACACAAACTGATGGGCATCAGGTTCTTCTCCTGTTGCAATCCAGGAGTGACTTCTGATGCTAACACGTTGGACCTATGGATCCTCCTCCAACCTTGTCCAAATTTGTGCTGCTTTATCGAGAAATTTAGCTACTGTGCTAACCTGTTTCTCTATCTCTTGCAGTTGTGTTGTTGCTTTCTTCTTCCTTCGTTCCTTCACTACTTGTGGGGTGGTTGGTGTGAGCTTCTCTCAGAGATTCTCGATCTTCTTCTAATATTTCTCGATGGCCTTCGCCATATGATCAATATTTTCTTCTACTGGGAGTTCATTTCCTTGTGCGGTGTTTGGGAGTTTTTAAAAAATTCCTCCCACTCTTCGTTCTAGTTTGTTCATGTGTTCTTTTTCCTCCTAAGTTTCGAACTTGGCCTGCTTGCAACCTTTTTCCAGCACCTCTTACTTCTTTGTTGCTTGTTGTAGCTCGACTAATTTTCTTTGTGCACGAGACTGTACCTCATGGTCGATGCTCACCTGTAACTTGTGTAGTGCCCTTTATGGAACCCATGTCAATACCAATTGGATGTGTTTTAAATCCTTCAAGGGTGTCTAACCCATGATTTCATCCATGTGAAACATGCTAGGTGTGATGTAGACCGTTGCGTTTATGTTTGGTAATGAGTGGACTGGGTCTCGTTATTCTACCTCTACTCTTTCTTTAGTATGTGGTGATGATGGATCTATGCCTCTGTTGTTACTTCCCTGAGTTTCTTAAGGAACTTCCCCATTTCTGCAAGTTCTTTTTGCATTTTATCCCTATGATGTGTTGCATGATTGAAGTCTTCTGCTAGACAATCCTGGACCATTCTGGCGATCATTTCCCCCGCATCATCCATGATCGTATAGTCTGGTGATGTTCATTGTGCCTTTGATTTCTTACATGCACATCCTTCCTGCACGACTGGTCTCTTAGTTCCCTCTGATTCCTATGTGTTGGGATTTGGGGCGGTCTCCTAGGCTACCTCAACCTATTTCTGTTGTTCGTTGGTTGGCGGTGTAGTCTCTTTCTTTCCCTTCTGGATTCCTATCTTATTTGACCCTTCATCTACCTGAGTTGGCTTGCCTTGGCCCATTCTTGGTTTCTTGGGCACTTAGATTTTCGGAGGCTGCGTTTCCGCCTGCACTGCCTCTCCTTCTATTGTTATTTTCAGTACTTCCTGGGTAATGGCTGGGATCCTCCATTCATCAATCCATTCACTGATGACCATGTCGATATCACCCTCTTTGATGCAGTAGTGCATCTATATCCACTATTTATCTTGATCCATCCTTGGTTGTGTCCACATTGTTTGTTGTGTGGCCCAGAAATTGGTGATGTCCTCATATCGCGCAACAACCTCTGGTGTTATTCTCCATGATTGGTTGATGGATTCCTATATGTCTCATAGGTATGATTCAAATACGATCCAATTCTCCCTCTTATGCTTGGCATGTGGCCCATATCTCAAAAATTGGTATCTCGCTCCCGCTGGTTGTGGTCTGGTACAAAAAATTACATACCCTGGTTCTCGCCATCCCATGAAGGCTATTAGGGTAATCATCCATGAGTAATGGAACTTTGTACCTAGGTCCTGTGCATCCTTATAGTCCTCTTGGAATAAATTAAATAAGTATTGCGCCCATCTCATTGAGGTGCCTTCTGCGCACTGAGCTGCAACTGCAATGACTCCAGCTGGTACTTCCTCTTTGCGGCATTTTCTTAGCAATTTGCAAGATAAGATTTTTGCATCCAATTGTGTAGCTACATTGTTGATTCGTTTGATCATGATGCCTCTCATTCCCCTAGCGGTGCCATAATTCTTCTTCATTTCCTCTACCAGCACTGTCTCCTTGTATTTGTCGTCCAGAAAATGAGGGATCCATACCTTCGGTTGGTAATCCTATGATTTGTGGGATAAGCTCAACAATTATGGGGATGATTTTATCCATCCATATGTCCCCTCCATGTGTGATTTATAAAAGTTTCTTGACGCATTATTTTTCATACTGGACTCTACCAAAATGTGGTAGGTTTAGCAGACCTAAGATTCTTATTTTCTCCAGCCCATTTGCCCACTGGTATGGCTGGTTTATCACTTCTCCTAGCCGAGTTGTGTCTATGGTCTCTATAAAGACCCTTCATGCAAGTTCTGGGAACTTGGTTTCGTCTGATACATCGTGGTCTAAATATTTGATATTTTCGACATGGACCAGTAGTTCTAGTCCTACTTGTACTCCATATGGTATGCGTGGTAGAACAATTTATGCTGCAAGTTTATTGAGAGGTGAGCTCAGTATCTGTACTTTGTCTTCCTACTATGTTGGCTGGTTCGAAGTTTCAACAACTTCCGGTTGCTCCCCCATAAGCCATTCTGGCCAAGACGAGGCATATTCAACGGTCTTCCCTGTTGGTTGATCTGATATGGTCATTTGAGACTCAGCCATCTCCACTGCTACTTCCATATTTTGTGTCATTCCATTAAATTCTAGGGTGGATTTAGTGCTTTCTGGTTGCACTTCCTTTTGGGTTTCCACTTCCTCGTTCTAAGGCTCTTGCACCGCTGTTGGTGTATCCACTTTCATGGCCTCTGCTTGTGGCTGCTGAATTTCTTCCATAATCAGTGTAGAGTTCACTGGTATCATCTCTAGGGATGGGATTTCATTGATATTGATGATCTCTGACTACTGTTGTTCATTTTCTTCCAATGGTCCTCGTGACCTAGTTTGAAGCTTAGTCGGTCTGGCAATCTGGCTTGCTTCTTCTAGCTTTGGTGGTACCATAGTGGTGACTGTCGAACATTTTTTGGGTTTGAATAAATTCTGTGAGCTCTGTAGTCTCACTCTATGCATTCTAGCTGCTATTACTCTCTCTCTGTTCTCCTTTCCCGAATAGACTAGTTGCTCCCATGCTCGAGTGTTGTATGGGATTGTCATGAAGCTTGTTGAGGATGGTTCCTCCATTATGCATTTAATGCACCATAACTGTGGGTTCAATGTATATGCAGTGGTTTCATACTAGCCATTACGCTTGCTTTGTCATCTCCAGTTGGTGTGATTAATGTGATGTCCCATCAGTCCTTTCCATCTTTTAATTCTGCCTAGTGTTGTCCTATCATACTATTTTTTGTCGATTTTCCTTTTCCCGCTTGTTTTCCCTTTGCATATAACCATTTCCATTGCCTTTGTTGGATTCATGTTGCTGACTTCATGTGGCCTTTCTATCTTTGGCTACTACATCCTCTTTAGTATTGTTTCCTTTTTGTTTTCTTTTCCTTTTTTTTTACTGCGCTGTGGGTGGTCGACTGTCCTTATACAACTTCAGTCGGTTCCCATTGATCATTATTATGAGTTTTGTGCCTGATAAATATCTTAGTTGTACATCTCCTCCATCTGTGACATATTTTACTTCATATGGTCCTAACCAATGCATTCTAAGCTTTCCCGGGTGCTAAACCAATTTGCTTTCATACATCAATACTAGGTCTCCTTCCTTGAACACTTTCTTTTTTATGTGTCAATCATGCCAAGCTTTGTCTCTTGCTTTCTGCACTTGTTGATGGAATCCTTCCAAGATTCAGTATTCCTCCATGGTCAATAGCTGATTCAGTATCTCCTGTACTGCACCTTGTTCTGTCATTTGTGTGATAGCTACTATGTGCAAGATGGGTACTAAAAATTCTAATGAAACTATTGCTTCTTAGCCATAAACCAATTTGAATGGTGTGTTCCCTGTCAATGTTTTACATGTAGTCCTGTATGCTCATAATAATACTGGTACTTTGAGGTCCCAATCATCTTTGTTGACATTACAGATCTTTGTCAGTGTGTTCTCCAAAATTTTGTTGAAGGCTTCCACTATTCCATTTGCCTGTGGGTGATATGGTGTGCTCTTTTGGTGATGGACTTAGAACTCTTCAGTCATCACATGGATGGTGTTGTTTATGAAGTGTGTGCCTTGGTCACTCATCAATACTCTTGGGCACCCGAATCTCATGATTAATTGCTCAAACAAAAAGTGTGTTGTTGTCTTTGCGCTGCAATCTTTTGGTGGTGCAGCTTCCACTCATCTTGTTAAGAATTCTGTCACAGTGATAATGTATCTTGCCCTTGTCCCTTTAGCTGGTGGGTTAATTGGTCCAAAAAATTCTATTGCCCATTTGTCAAATGCATGTAATGTTACTTGTGGTCGTAGTGGCATCTCGTCTCTTCTGTTGGGTTTGCCTACCCTTTGACAGACATCACATTTTTACAGTACTCCTTCAAGTCTCTATGAATCATTGGCCACCATAGTCATACAAGTAATACCTTTTTCACAATATCTTTCCCTGCATAATGACCTCCTACGATTCCCTCATGGGCTTCTGCAAAAATTCTTGGTCTTTCTTTCTCTAACACGTATCTGCCAAAATGATATCTACACCCATTTATATAAGTGTCCTGCAAGAAGTTGTTAGTCGGCAGTGCAGATTACCATATTCTTCTTCTGTGCAATGGTATATTCTTGCGGCGTAGTACCTGTATTCAAGTACTAAATTATCTCTACAAAGTAATCATCAACAATATTCACTGAGAATAACTGTGCATCCAGAAATTTGTCTTCTAAATTTGTAGGAATTTCTCCATTCATGACCCTTGACAAGTGGTCAGGTCCTGCATTCAATTTTCCTGGTTTAATTATTACTTCAAGGTCAAATTCTTGAAATAACAGTAATCATCGACAGATTCTCCCACCCAACACTGGCTTGTTGACCAAGTATTTTAGGGCTGAGTGGTTTGTGAACATCTTAAAGTGTTTTCCCAATGAGTAATGCCTGAAATTCTGCAGTGCATAGACCATGGCTAGGCCTTCTCTTTCTGTCGTGTTATAATTATGTTTTGAGTTTGATAACTTTCTTCTTTCAAACGTTATTGGTTGATCCAAGTCTCCCACTCCTGGTTGCACTAATTTCACTCCAAGTTCTATCGTTGATGCATCTACATGCACATGGAATGTCTTTTCCCAATCTGGAAAAACTAATATCGGCGCGGTAACCATCTTTTCCTTCAAGGTATCCAGACCGTGTTGACACTCATCGTTCCACTGAAACTTTTTATCCTTCTGTAACAACTTTTCCATGGGTGTTGTAATTTGTTCATAGCCTTTTGATGAATTTCATGTAGTATCTTGTGTGTCTTAATGTCGCTCTTAGCCGACAGACTATTTTTGGTGCTGGTAAGTTAACAATGACTGCGATATTTTCCGGATCAACTAATAAACCTTGTTTGCATACTATATCGCCCAATAGTATTCCAAATGGTGTTCTAAATATGAATTTATTGATGTTCAGTGATATCTGGCACTGTCTGCATCATTCTAACATCAGCCGTAAAAATTTCACATGGTTCTTCAACATGATATATATTTTCCAATCATCCAGGTATACTTCAAGAAACCGATGGATGAATTCCTTAAATGCGATGATGACCACTCTGGAAAATATTGTTGTTGTGTTCTTCAGTCCAAATGACATGACTGTGTACTGATAAGATTCCCATTCTGTCATGAACATGGTCTTCTGTCTATCTTCCTATGCTATCTTAATCTGATGGTAGCCTGAGAATCCATTAGTAAATGAGTAATATTCATGTCCTCCCACATTCTCTAGCACTTCGTCTGTGAACGGTGTAGGGAATGGGTCATGTAGGCATGCATCATTCAACTTGCTCAAGTTGACACATATCTTGATTCCTCTTCCCCGTTTCTTGTCCTGCACTACCACTGGACTTGTCCATTCTGACTCCTCAACTAGTTTGATGATGCTAGCTTCGAGCATTATGTCGATCTCCTCTTTAACTTTTTGTTTATATATGGGGTTCATTCTATAGGGTCGATGTCTGATAGGTCTCACATCAAGTCTAAGTGGTATCTTCATTTCTCCTAGTTATCCAGCTATGCCCTTCATCTCTGTAAATGTTGTGGGAAAGAGGTCACTGTATTCACGTAGAAAATTTATGATGCTTTCTACTGTTTTCTTATCCCAGTAATCTCCAATGCTAGCCATTTTGGGCTTCTCAATTGTCCTGATGTTAAATTTATTTACCTTGAATGGCGCAGAAATGACTTCTGATTCTATGGGTGTTCCTTCCACATTTCTTTCTCCCTCTACTTCTTCAATCTAAATGTCCTGCGGATCATCCTCGTCCAGGGTTTCCTCCTGTACGTGGTAACATGACAGTAGTTCCTTGATTGTCTGCTTATTCCGTTGTTGCTCTTCTGTGAGAAGTTCTACTTCAGGTTCTTTGATGAATATCATTCCTATGATATGTTTCAGGGCTACGTCTATGTTGGGGTTCTCATGCTCGAATGAGAAAGTGACTGTGAAATTATGTCGTAATGTCCTCCATGTTGCAATTCCTTTGCGCAATTCCTGGTCTGTATACCAATTCCTTGGTATGCCTTCTAGAGTATGTATGAAGTGATGAGGCCATTCCTCCAGTCGTGTCATCTTCGACAATGTTTTACATGCCTCCACATGTTTCACCGGTGTCCCATGTCCTTCATATTTCTGTTGTTTGTTATTTTTATGTTTTGCGTCGAACCTTATGCACAGTAACCACTTACATTGATACCAGTCTATCATTGTCTCTTTGTGTGTGCCCCACCATCTTACAGGTGTGGCCTTTAGTTCTAAGTCAAGTGCTAATAGTCGTTGATTCTCCATGACTTCATCTTTATATTGTGTTAGGAATGTTTCCAGATCATTTAGTCCGTGGAAGATGGGTGGTTCTCTAATTTCTGTGCCTACCCACCTTATTGCGCGGTCTATTCTTGCACATATTCTCGTGGATACTTCGTGTAGCCTCTGCTGCCAGTTTTCTAAGCCGGTGTCTGAGTCTGTTGCACATGAAGTAATGCTCCTCCAACTGAGTACCCTATATGCAGTTGGGTTTACGTAATCTTCATCGCACGCAGTTGTTCTGTATAACTAGTTGTTTTCCTCTAAGTCCAGACAAGTGGGTTCTACGAACCTCTCCCCTTCTGATGGATCTAATGGAACTATGACCCTGTATTCTCCGAACTCAAATGTCATTTTCCTATTTTTCAAATTGATTATGGCTTGGTTATCAAACACCCAATCCAGACCAAGCAATGTCAGGTAAGGTGTTGTGCCATCTATTATTTCAATGACTTCAAAGTCTACTTTAGTGCGCACTCCAACAATATATATTGTCACTCCTTTCAGTCTACCTATTGGTAGGACTCTATGTTGGTTTGCAAGTTTCAAATGGACGTTTGAGTATCCCAGTGTTGGCTCTCCCATGTATTTCCATGTATTCTTTGGTAATACATTCACTTCAGATCCTAGATCTAGTATATGTCTCCCATGTTGAAATCCCCAATGTTAGCATTCAGTCTAAATTCCCTACTTGTTCTTCTTTTTGTGTGTAGGTGGTTAATGGTTTTTGGTTCTGGCTCTTCTTCCATCTCGCTGCTACATTTCTCTAGTATGTTTTGCAGTATTTTCATAGATGAAGGATCACTTAATAATTTCATGCATGATTGAAAAAAGCCTTTGATTGTACTTACTTGTCCCATCGATTGCATTTCGTTAGTATGCTCTAGTGATGGAGGCATCTCATATTCTGGGGCTTCCTTACTTTGTTGTGCAGTTGAAGTTGACGTTGTGTTCTCCTTCTTAAATTCTTGTCTGGCTTCTTTAAATATCTCCTTTTCCTTTTGCACATTGAACTACTTCCTTGGTTCAATGTTCTTATTTACCCATTGGTTCTGCATTGGTTCCTGTCGAACTATGTCATTTCCTGTTTTCGTTCCTCCACGAGTGACTATATTGATGTTTCGTCCATCATCCCTTGCTTCAACTGAAATCCACTGGACATTCTTATTGTTCTGGTTCCTCTTTTCCTGGATCTTTACTAGTAATGTCGGACATTCCTCTGTATTGTGGTCCGATGCGTGACAATACATACAGGTTTTTGGTGGAAGTGGACATTCTCGTGCATAATGTCCTGGTTGTTGACAATTGTGACATGTGACTAGGCCTCTACCTCGTTTGAAACCTTCTCTAGCTCATCTTCCTCCTCGGTAGCCTGCTCGATCGCCTCTCCGTGCGTTATACTGGGGTGCCTGATTTTACTACGCAGTATTGTACTGGGGATATGTCGGGTTGTACTGGGGCTGTGCGTTATTGTATGGTTGTTGCACAATATTATATTGTTGTTACATAGTGTTGTATGGAGCTGGGACTTGGTTGAACTGTGGCGTTGCTTGCCCAGTCATCATTTCGGCCTGTACCCTATATGCATCTGATGTTATTTATCGCATCAGCTCCATAGTTCTACAATATTTATCATTGTGTCCCACTGACTTGCAAAAGGTGCAATATGAACTCTTTGGGACTGTCTAGTATTTCTACATCATCGTGCAGTTGTAAGGGTCGTGACCGAGTTTCTTGCATATTTTGCACCATATTCCTCCCTATGGTAATGGATTTGGCATGCCTGCTACCATATACTGCGCGAATGTTGGGCACTCGTTCTTGTGGTGTCCTTCCATCCTGCATGTGGTGCACCAAACAATTTCTCGTTTGTCCTTGTTCCTATTCTGGTTCAGCTGAAATGTTATATTCTTCAAATACTCCTTCATTTCTTCGATAGCGGGGTCCGTCTGTTGGTACTGATTCTCTTCCAGTTGCAAGGCTATCTATAGAGCCTCTGCCTACGTCTGAAATTCTTGTTTTTGTAAAGTATATTTTAAGTGTGGTAGTAGTGAGTTGACAAACAGGTGTCGATGTTGCATATCGGTCATAAGGTATTTTAGCTTTCCCTTCAGTCGCTTGAATATATGATCAATCTCACATACAGATTCTCCTGGTTTTTGTCTTATTTCGATCATCTCGTTCATATACTAATCCTCGGATCTTAGCTTCTAGAACTCATTAATCAATAACTTTTTAATGTCAGCTAGTGTCCTTGTCGTTCCAGGGGCATTATTTGTGTCTAGACTCATGTACCAGTCTAGAGCGCGGTCTCTTAGCATAATCGCTAGCTGCACGAGTTTGGTATCTTCATTAGTGATATGTTTTGCTTCCCATATCTTTGCACAAATGAACAAATGCTTCTCAAGGTCTTCTGCTACTTCTCCTCGAAATCCTGGTAATCGAATAGTGGGATCGTGTCCTTCCATTCTGAATACTAAGCTACTACCTCCTCTGTGCGGTGTAGATACTTGACTAGTGCTGCCTGAACTAGCTCCTCCAGTTGTTGCTCCTTGTGTAGATGTGCTTCCTGATGTCGGACTTCCTCTGAACTTCAGTTGTCTAAAAGGTGGTTTTCTCTTTGGTGTATTAGTCGCACATGGGTATAGGTTCCACACTAACATTAATATGGATAGAATGGCTATCTTCTCCTCCCGTTCTTGGACCTCTCGTTTTCCTCTCATAAGTTGTGCGCAAGATTTCCTCAATCTGCTCCACATCTTGGAGATCCTCTACCTCTTCCTCATCGCTAGCCAAGCCCTCCCTCATGGCTATGGCTCTCTTCTTGGTATTCACCTTATATTGGTAGGCTACTCTGCTACGTGTCTTTCTCGATGATGCGAAGATCCACTTGATCTGGTCATCATCCATCATGATCGGGTCCAAGGGTTCCTCCTCCTTCTTTCCTTTATCCTTACCTCCTTCCATTTATCCCCTCTTTGTCAGTGCTTCCCCCCTTCCCCCATGCATGCAGGGAAGTTTAGCTATTTGATACCATTGTCATTACACCTTTGTTATATAACAATATCTTAATAGAAGTATACATTGATTGAATGTACCTTCCTCGAGGTCCACATAGAAATTATTTCTCTGTTGTGATGTATGACTTCATTGTGTCAACTGCAAACTCTGTTATGAACCCTACAACAATACTGTCAAGCCAAAATTATATTGCGCAAGTGAATTTGTTGTTCACCTGCTGTAACTGCTCAATCTGTACTAGAGTCCAATCTAGCTATTGAATTCGGTTTGTCACGTGGTTATCCCTCAACCTTAGTATCCACTCCTATAGTAGATGCATAAAATCACAGAAAATGACTTTGTGTAAATCAGTAAACACGTGTTTGTCCAGATATTTTTGAGGTGTGATTCTACGGTTTCTATTGTCTTTCTGTGCAAACTCTAGCTCTTTGGTTCTCAACCAACCTTCGATTTCTGCTTTTGTGGGGTTCCATGGTCTCAACATTCCCTTCTATTGGGTCATTGCTCTCTTCTTTTCTCATTTAGTCTATCTCATCTACCCAGTCCTCTCTCGTTCCTACCAACACAAAAACATAACCATTTTTGTATAATTCTTCTCCCTTCTCTACCATCTAAGGGATTGACCTGAGGTTCATGTATTTTTGGGTTTCCAACAAAGCCTCTAAAACTATTGGCCCCCCTAGTAAACCAGAAGGCAACACAGCACACAAAGTGCATTGCACAGTCTCACCAGAGATAGCTTTAAATGGGTGGCTATAAGACTCATGTGTTTACAGCCTAGGATTGAGTATGATATAGGGGTTTATTATTCAGAGCCATCTACTATAAATTGTGACTATTACCTTACGATTATTCGCGATTATGCACTACCTTCAAAGTTTATTCCCTTAATACGCTACCATCTTTCATAGAAATATAATAACTCATTCATTAAGAACAACAATTAACTGCTGAAAGAAAGTAAATACATACATGCATTCATCATATTACACAGGTATTACTATGGTTCACACCCTCCTGGTCTACGTCCACAAATATTTGGCTCTTGGCTCTTTTATTATGGTAGTTCCGCATCTCCAATTTCGTGCGCTTACAATTCCCTTCAGATGGGTATGATCTATATGAGGCGAACTAGATCGGACCAGGCTCCATAGCCTGTGATCTAATCCTCAGATCTTCCTTCTCTCCTCTATTCTATCTCAACAACTTACAAAATAGTTCATGATAATATTACATGTCGCATCGTTTCATACATATCCGGTATGAACAATACATAAATGAATTAATCAAGAACCAACCTTACACAGCAAAAATGGGGAACCCCCATGATACCTATGTATCCATATTTATATATTTCAAGCTCTTCATCCATTTACAATGTCTTACAAAAACCCTAACCCTACCGACGTTAGGTATTCCTCCCATGCGCATGTGTTGTTATTCCTTCTAGTTGTTGCTTTCCTTGCGCACGCTTTCTTGCATGCGCACGTGTTGTATTTCCCTCCAGCTATTACTTCATTTTATGCACACTTTCTTTCCCCATGATCATCGTTCTTTCTACTTTGGCCTGCTACCAACACACAACAACTCCTTCATCTTCCCTTTCTTTGAATAGTTTTGAATATGATTTTCTAGAAGACATGAAAAAGACATGAACTAATATTTCCTTGTATGAATTATTGAAGTTACCTCAAATACAATTTTTTTTTATCAACGCTTTTCAAGAAGAATCTATAGGAAAAAGGTAAATATTCTAATGTAGGGGAAAACATAGTAAATATTAAAGTTGTACAAAGTTCAGATTATGGAAAGAAAACTACTAAGAAGTAATTGAATGTCAATGCTTCTTTGATTGGAAATAAGTCAAGATATACTACCCCTCCTTTCACCTAACATTTGAAATATCTAATAGGAATGTACACAATTTCATGGTTTATTATGGTGCCTCATCAAATATAATGACTTTTGTTGTGTGCCAAAAGTTGAATTCTGAACCAGGGAAATGTGACACTCAAATTGTACAATTGGACAGGTCAAATGTGAAGGTTTTTGGAGAATTGAAAAATGTTTTGATAAGGTTGGATTCCAATCCTAAATTCCATCAAACAATCGATATCATTATGGTAGAAATTCCTTAATCATATGGACTCCTATTGAGTAGATACTGGTCTGCACTTTTAAAAGGATAATTTTCCACTGACTGGTCTCATATGTGGCTTCCTTATAATGGTAAACAAGACCAAATAAGACTGGATCAAGAGAGGTATATGAATCACATTGTAACATGTCTCAATGATCCCAATGAGCCCATAATTTTCAATCATTCAATCTTGGGAAATTACTACTCAGATACTTTCTTTGGAAATTTCACTGTTGATACATCTCCAGACGTGGAAACAACAGGCAATTTGAAATCTCCATTGTACCTAGATTGTTGAGACTAACTATAATATACTAGATGGTAAAGATACTAACTTAGTTATATATGTAAATAATAACTCAAATGAAGATGCTAACCTAGTTAAAATAACTATGTTAGTTTCATACCCTAACTTGTGGACTTTGTTTTTTAATGGATCCAATTCTAATGAGGGTGCAACTACTACTTGCATTATTAAAGACCCTAAAGGTAAGAAATTATTAATAACATGTAGGTTATAATTTGAATACACAAATAATACTACAGTGTATGACGCCTTGATTTAGGGGCTAAGAAAAAACATTGACATGCAGTTGAAAGTTTTGAAAGTTTTTGGCGACTCTGAGATAAATATGAGATAGGTACACAACATTGTACATTGCATTTTCAATCACCTGATAAATTACCAGCAAGAAATATGGAATTTGATTAAATGTTTTTAGGCTTTTAACATTATTCCTATTCCTCGAACAATGAATTTTGATGCTAACCTTTTAGCTAATGTAGACTCCATATTAATTCCATCAGAAGGATTAATGACTGACACTTTTTATGTGGAATTGTTATACATGCCCTCATTACTAGATAATATTACCAATTGGGGGGTATTTGGTGATGATCAACAAATCATCATATTCCTAAGAATGAAATATAACTTTAAATATTTGACCATTGATGAGGTGCACCATGATCAAGCATTGAACAATTAAACAACACACCCTTCAGATCAATATGTTAAAGATAAGCAAACCTCAAAGAACTCCATTCCAAAATCTTTGGTGAGGTTATAAAATATATATGACCTTTAGGATAAGTTCAATAAGGTAACTAACTTCAAGAAAAATAGTTCATCCATGTAGTATGAGGTAATTAACTTGGGAACAGATAAGAACCCTCAAATGGTCAATCTTGGAACCAACTGCTCTCCTGCTGAAACTAATGTATTTATTAGTTTGTTTAGATAATATAAATATATATTTGCATGGACATATGATAATCTAAAAACTTTTGACACTAACATCATCCAACATGTAATCCCAATGAAACCTGATACAAAACCATTTCAGTAGAAATTAAGGAAAATGCATCCAAATATGGAACCTCTAGTCAAAGGTGAATATAACATGTTATTGGATGATAAAATTATTTTCCATGTAAGACATAGATGATGGATATCCAACATAGTCCCTGTGAGGAAGAAAAATGGAGATATCAGACTATGTGTTGATTTCAGGAATTTAAATAGAGCCTCTAAGAAAGATAATTATCGTGTTCCTCCTATGGAGCAGATTTTACAGTGTGTCTCTTGATATGAATTAGTATCTCTCCTAGATGGTTTCTCAGGATATAACCAAGTCTTGGTTTCCCATGATGATCAGTTGAAAACCTCCTTTAGAACTAAATGGGGAACATATGCCTATAGAAAGATTCCATTTGGACTCATAAATGTTGGGGCTACATTTTAGTTAGCTATGGACTTATCATTTAGGGGATTGATTGATAAATATCTTGTAGTATACTTAGATGATGTCACTATATTCTCGAAGAATAGAAAATATTATGTTCATCATCTTAGGATAGTATTTGACAGATGTAGAAGATATGGTATTTCTCTTAACCTCGAGAAATCCATTTTTGCAGTAAAAGAAGGAAAACTTCTAGGTTTGTGGTATCCAAATTAGGAATTATGATTCATCCATAAAGAAGTGAGGCCATATCAAATATTTCCTTCCCATATAATAATAAATCTATGCAATATTTCCTGGGAAAAATCAATTTTGTGCACAGATTTGTCCCAAATGTTTATGAAATTGTGAATCCTTTGCAAGACATGATCAAGAAGAATGATGAATCCAAATGGGGCCCTAAAGAAAAAGAATCCTTCATTAAAATTAGGGAAGAAATAGAAAAATTTCCATATTTAAGGATCCATGATTTTAAAGAATATTTCATCTTATATGCATTTGCTTCCGACACTGCATTCACAATAGTTATCACTCAGAAAGATGATGAAGGAAATGAATTTCGTATTGCATTCATGATTTTGGGGATACAAGGAGTAGATATGAACTATCTTGAAGTGGATAAACATGCATATGATGTATTTAAAGCAATAAATTATTTACCCTTCAAACCTTATCTTCTTAAATATAGAACCAAGATAATGGTGTTGTACTCTGCAGTGAGAAAATTGTTGGTAAAAGAATATTTGGGAGAGAAACAAGCTGGCTAGATGAATACCTTACAAGAGTACAACCTGGAGATAAATCCTACCAAAATAGTGAAAGTGTAAGGACTCTGCAAAATTTCATCCAAGTCAAAAGAAACACAGAACAATGACAAATACATGTATAACCAAGCATCCCTAATTGTGGATGCAATTCATTACATCCCCGCTCCCACTGATTCTTGGTACTATGAGTTGAAATATTTCCTAACTCATGGTAGTTCCCTCATATACTTGGAACCTAGAAAAAGGAGATCTCTCAGACTAAAATCAACACAATACGAGCTCATCAATGATATTCTTTTTAGAGGAAATTATGATGATGTTCTTTTGATATATCTTGAAAAATCAGATGTAGAAAAGGTCCATTGTGAGTTGCATGATGGTATTGCTCGAGGAAATTTTGGAGGGGACACCAAAAGACAAAAAAATCTTAGGGAAGGATATTAGTAGCCTACAATGTTCAAATATTCCCATTCATATGCAAGGAAATGTGGGATTTGTCATAAGTCGTTCGAGAGGGAAAAGAGGCATGTTTTTCCTTTACAACCTATATCAGTTAACAGTCCCTTTCAATAGTGGGGTTTATACATCATTGGGGAAATCAATCCTAATTCATCCCAACTCCATAAATATTTATTGAAAGTAATTGATTACTTCAAAAGGTTGACTGAAGTTGCACCTTTGAAAATAGTAAATGAAAACCATGTGATTTCTTTCTTAAATCCCACATCATTACTGGGTTTGGTATTCCCCAATATTTAGTATTTGATAATGAAAAATACTTTTCATCACTAAAATGTAATTAATTTGCACTTGAAAAGAATATAAAAATTCACTCTAAGTTTGCATTTAGCACTTTGTGTATGAACTTGTCTCGTGAGTGGGATTTGCAACTTCATTGGGAAATCCCACATCATAGAGCCTTTAAACCCTTTACTTATTCAATTAGGTGGACATCATTTTAGTGATCCTTTTTCAATTTTTAGCAATCCTCACATGATGTCAGGAGTTAGTGGGTCATCCAATATTGGAGGACCTATTCCCACATCCCCTAATGTGACTGAAGGAGTCATAATGGCCATCTCCATTCCACTAGTTAGTGTGATAGATACTTCCACTTCTATACCTCAGACATCAGGTGTTCCCTTTGGGGAATGACACCCGTCACATCTCTTCCTTCCACTATTTTACCAATATTTAGTATTCCCACTGTCAATCCATCAATTCCTATGTCTGGATTCATTTTCGGTAGAGGAAAAAGCCTTGGTTTTACTGTTGGGAGTGGTTTCCCACCTATTTCTAGTATACCCCTAGGTAGTCCAACAATACCTAACACTAGTTTTACTTTTTCTTGGAACTTGAATCCTAGTTTTGGCTTAGTGAACAACACTTCTATCATCTCTGGGGGCATCAATGTCCTCGAGGATAGTAGTATGGGGGGGTCTATAATTCCATTAAGACCACAATGTCCGTCATTAATCCATAAAAATTTGTCTTTCTTAGTGACCTTGAATTTATTGGATCTATCTTGATTGAAAAATTAACCCATCAAACATCAACTCACATAGTCAATAATACCCATGAAATTGTCATCAGACATACCCAAGTTTGACAGAAAGCTTGGAGAAGATTCATCCATGCATGTCATGAATTTCAAACTTATGGTGTTCATCTAACTCATTAGTGGAAGATATCATAAGGTTGCATCTTTTCCAAAGAACCTTGATAGGGAGCTTCACAGAATGATATATTGTATTATTAGGAACTTCATTTAGCAATTTTTTATATTTGGCAATTCCATTTTTGACACATTTCCAATTTCCCATATGATATGAGACTGGAACCAAAATTTTGATGTCTTTATGTTAGAATAAAACCACCCATATCTCTAATCATATCCATGAATGGAGATGGTGGAATAGGATAAATTAGAGATAAAATTTTGGATCAATTTCTAGCAGATTGGTTTGTGAAGTTATTGTTGCCTC
This sequence comes from Picea sitchensis, assembly GCA_010110895.2. Taxonomy (NCBI): domain Eukaryota; kingdom Viridiplantae; phylum Streptophyta; class Pinopsida; order Pinales; family Pinaceae; genus Picea; species Picea sitchensis. The sequence continues at coordinate 72,760 of SNQJ01S0014019.1, forward strand.
AAATAGGCAAGGATGTGGCTATGTTAGGAGTTGTAACTGAAGAAGAAGTGATTTTGTTTGCTCAACATATAGATTTGATTAATTCTTAGTCTATCATGTTATATGATTTAACCTTACATGTTCCTATGCCATCAATCGATCCATCCAAACCTATCGTAGGACCACATGTCGATGGTGTGGTTGGTTTAGTTTCCCATGCTTTTGTTGGGAAATTGACTAGACAAATGGGTCAAATGACCATATCATCTAATCCATCTATGATTTCACCAACATCACAAAATGTGTCATTCCATACTCAAACCTTTGACGTTCATTCAATACAATCCACAAATCCAAAGAATGCTCAAAAACCTAGAGGTAAACAGAAGAATAGAACGAAAAATTCTAATGTTGAGTAGGGGACTACATATTATCAAAATGCTAATGCGGGAGGTGTTAAAGAGAAGAAGTTAAAGTTTACATGCAATATTTGAAATGGAGACCATCTTACTCACCAATATATTTATATGGATGATATTCTTTGATACTTAGCTTAGCAAGGAGCTCAACAACTACCCATCATATTAATGAATCCTTTCACACAACAACAACAACAAATGGTTGAAACAAGCCCTCCACCTCCGCAAGGGGGAACATAGGGTAATTCCACGTAATGGAGAAATTCCATGGATGCCAATGTATACATGTGTGATCACAACATCCATATTTAGAACATATCTCATAATTAGGAGATTTTTGAGAGTGGTCATTATCTCTTCATATTAGCCTGGTGGCCCTCTACGAATAGAGAATCCATCCTTTGATATAATGCTTTTCCCACCCAAGGTTGTTATACAAAGTTCTAATCATAACCCTAATTCCCAAGGTTTTTATACGAAGGTCTACTCACAACCCTAATGCCCAAGGTTGTTATACAAAGGTTTACTCACAACCCTAATTCCCAAGCCACTCACAATTATAGTATTGTTGAGGATTTCTCCATAGCACCTTGTGTTATGTCTGCCTTATGCAACATAATGCATTGTTGATAACAATTGGAAAAGTTGATCCCTTAAAGACTCATCTATTTACATTTGACATTGACCAGAGTTGGCCTAAGCTCCCCCACTAAGCTCCCCCACTAGACAGATTTCTAGATACAAGTATCTTTGTGGGCAAGAAACATCTTTAGATGCCTTGTCAATGAAGGACCATCCACTTGCATTATGTTTTTGTTACGTTGGACAAGTTTAGGTTCTCTAGAGATTTTCTAATAGAACACCTAGTTGAAAGCATTCGATGGCCATATTTTTAATCCTCGTGGAGTCATTGCCACCTTTCCTATTGATTTAGGTGGAAAGACTATTTCAATTGAATTTGAAGTTCTCGATGCCCTTCTAGACTACAATCTTTTATTAGGGCATAGTTGGTTCTAGTGATGACAACTATCGTGTCTTCGATTTTTAGGGTTCTTTTATTTCCTCATGAAGGAAAAATGGTTACTATTTGTTAGAAAAACAAGACCGTGGAGCAATAAAATAAAACAAATACGGAAACAAAACACAGAAGATACACAATACAATAGAGACACAGATTTACGTGGTTCACCCAGTGTGGGCTACGTCCACCAGAGAAATTGCCAGGTCCTTCCTTTATTATTATCCAACATATGAAGGGATACAACCTACAACAAAACCACAATAACTTCCTATTCTTTCTCTCACAGTATCCTATCCCAGAATACAATATTCGCCATCAACCATAGCCACAATAAATTTCCCTCATAAAAGAGGGTTGCCTTCTAGGGAAAAAAACCCTAACATAATCTCTATTGTTAGATCTACGACCTTATAATGAACAGTCCAGATTTACAATGAAATTACAATATA
>SNQJ01S0014019.1:82806-100810 GCA_010110895.2 Picea sitchensis
GGGGTGTGGTATGAAATGAAGCCCCTAAATCTACTACCCAAGACTTAGAAATATTATCTACAGAAAGAATCAAAGCATCTTGTAACACATCACCTGTTACATTTGCTTCCTGATTTCTCTCCTACTGTCCATCGCTTTGCTTCTTTGGAGCTCTGCAGTCTTTCTTCAGATGTCCTTTCTTCCCACAATTCCAACACTCTATATTTCCAAGTCTGGATTTGGATCTTCCCTTCCTAGAATTCCCACGGTTCCTGAAACCCTTTCCTCTATCCTTTTGTCTTCCCCTATTCTCCATGTTCAATGCATTTCTTGATGTCTCACTTGTTCTTTTCCATCGCATTTCCTCACTAAGGATAACACCAACAACATCATCAAATTTTAAAGTATTTGAACTAGAGACAGACTTACTTACAACCATGACCAAGTTGTTCCAGCATTCTGGCAATGAGCACAAGATTAGAAGAGCCCTGACCTCATCATCAAAGTCCACTTTTACAGAACTTAGTTGATTAGTAACTGTATTAAAATCATTTAAATGATCTGCAATAGACCCACCTTATGACATATTCATATTAAATAATCTCTTCATTGGAAATACCTTATTAGACGCCGAGGGTTTTTCATACAATTTGGCCAATGCATCCATCAAACCCATCGTTGTCTTTTCTTTGGAAATATTGAAAGCCATCGATGCTACTAGGCTCAGCCGTATCATTCCTAGAGCCGTTCTATCAAGAGTCTCCCATTCTTCATCCTTTGTAGCCACTGGCTTCTTTGCTATTCCACCCAATTGTAGGAATAGATCCTTCTAGTATAAATAGTCTTCCATTTTCATATTCCATAACTCATAGTTTTGGCCGTTAAATTTCTCGACCCTAAACTTTCCATCTTCCGACATTTCCCCCACTCGAACCAGGAACCCTCTTTTCCTATGAGTTACCTTTCTCTCTGATACCAGTTGTTAGAAAAACAGGACCGTGGAGCAATAAAATAAAACAAATGCGGAAACAAAACACAAAAGATACACAATACAATAGAGACACAGATTTACGTGGTTCACCCAGTGTGGGCTACATCCACCAGAGAAATTGCCAAGTCCTTCCTTTATTATTATCTAGCATATGAAGGGATACAACCTACAACAAACCCATTGTAACTTCCTCTTATTTCTCTCACAGTCTCCTATCTCAGTGTTAGGACCCCATAAATTATAGGGAAAATCAATATTATGACTGATATCTATCCATTTCAGGCATAAAGAAGATTGCTCATAGTGCTATTGCTCATGACACATAATGAAAATGCAAAGCTGGAAAAAAGGCTCTCATCACTTCTCCTCGGGATGTCGTAAAATAAGTGATCTTCATGTGTTATGGATCTTTACAGCACTGGTATAGGTCTGTGAGGTTTATTATACTTCTCCTGGTGGTGATTGGGCAAAAGTAATTCAATTTCGGTTTATTTTAAAAATGTTTTGGTGCTTAAAAGATTGTTTGAAATATATTTGAACAAAAATTATATTGGCCAAGGGCCAATCTCCAAGTTCTCAACACCAAGGGAAAGCACCTGCAGCAACAACATACAAGCCAGCGCCCATGAGCCAAATCCGAACACAACTGATAGCCTTGGGCTCACATCATCGATTTTATATTGTAATCATGTGTAAATTTAAACTCTAAAGAATTATTTTCCTTCTTCGATGTGGGATTAACCTCCAAGATATAAAAAATATATAAAACACAGCTTCTATACCCTATGTCAGGTGCCTGAACCATATTCAAGGTGTCAAATGTAGGGAAAGCATGCATGCATAAAGGGTAATTAGGTGCCAAGGAGAATGTACATGTGCCCAAAGGAAGTGATCTTGTTTTTGTTAGTTCTGAAACTCGGGCCGCATATGCCCATGACAGGAAATCAAAGAAATATGGCCCTGAAATGCCATTTGTCCAAATGTATGTCCGCCAAGAAGCTTGTTGTCATCAATAGAAGTTGTTGTTTCACGATCTTTGATTATCTACTCGATCTGGAAAGATGCCATCATAATGAAGGAATATATGTGAGCATGCTCTGAAATCATCAAAAATCATTCGAAGAGTGTGCAGATGGGAAACTCAGCTTGGCATTGTTATGAGTTTTCATATTCAATACTCTTCACCTTCGCATGTTCTATCACACACTACACATACTCGGTTGGAAGTAGTATCAAGTGCATCAAGGCCTGGATATTGTTGGGGAACTATTCTGAGTCTCTGTGTTTTGTCAATTCCAAAAGCCATGCTTCCATTCTTGCTAGGTGCCAAGAGTTGATGCACAGGTGTAACACCGAGCTGTAATCTCTCCTGATCACTATTTGCAGTCGAGCTTCACAGTATCCAAATCAATCCGGAAATAAAAAGAAGGAGCCAATGCAGAGGTTCTTGCAGTTTTAAAACTATATCACAAAATATATGAAGAATTTATGGCAGTTCCTGTTATTAAAAAATGAGGTGGAAAAGTTTGTTGGTCGCTTTTACACAACTATTGTAGGGGAATTTATTCCCAACACAAGACACAGTATACGGGGTGCTACTTCGCATTGTCTTGGACAAAGCTTTGTAAAGATGTTTGAGATTATTTTTGCGAATGAGAGAGGAGATTCAAGGCATTGCTTATGCTCTGTTTAAGACCACAAATGATGCTAAAATTCCCATAACGAAGAATCACTTCAAGGTAAGAGATCGAGATCTTAGATTATGTTAGGCATGGCCTGGTTCACCTCAAGGATCACATGCAGTTTCCGCTCCAGGGTCATGGTCTAAAATGAACCCAATAACTGATAAGCCGAATTGAAAATGTTCTACTGGGCCAGGACTGTCAAATCTTTCAACAAAAAGAATTCAAGAATTTCTCCTTCATATCAAGGGCACATCATCTTGTCATGGAGGACTAAATTGGTGTCAGGAGGGAAATATGGTTATAGTCTTTAGTTCTCCAAACTACTACTACTTATGTGGGAACATGGAAGCCATCATAGAGGTTACAGGTCCTCTTTTGCACTATCATATGTGATGTGTGATGTGTTGAAAGAGGGAAAAAGATAAAAACATACAGTCACAATTTCCTCAAATCTTGGATCTTCAACAAACTTGTGCCTTCAAATCTGTCTAGTTGTGCCTTTAAATGTTAGAAAATTTAGTTTTCAAGGAAAAATTGGTTATAATAGACAGATATATCTTATATTTAGTGGAATATATTTTACTTTATCCTAAATCCATTCGAAGACATAGTTGGCAGTCAAAGGAAGTAATTTCAGGTATCATATTTGTAAGGTACTTAACACAAGGAAAGGGGGAAACTCGGGCTGCAAACCATGAAGTAGTTTAACATTCAAATGGTATCCAACTCATAAATTAGAAGAAACAATCTCGAGAGGATATTGCAAAAGAATTACAACATTCAGTGAAGTTTTTTTCAGCATTTCGAGACAGAGGACCAGCAGTCAAAGGGACAAGTGGCCATTAGTTCCATAATTTGAGGGATAAACATCAACAACCTTCCAGCAAGTTCGTGACAACCAAGAAACAGTTACCAAATTTAATTTTCCTTTAATTTATTGTTACAATCTGTTTTGTTTATTCTAAGAGATAGCTTACATGTGTCAAAAATTGTAACCATTTACTATTTTTAGAAAACATAGAGAGGAATCGGGTTTGGAAGACTAAGAGTCTCTTTGCCTATATGAAGAGAGGTAAAATACAAAGAGGGGGTTCGACCTGTGAAGAATGAGATTCCTTTTTGCTGGACTGTGGGCCTTGTTATTCCAGGAGGATGTTTCTGTAATATTTAAATGATCAACCAGTAGTAGGCAAACTGTTGACAGGATTCTCGTGTCGAGGTGTTGGTGGAGTTTCTCTTCTATGTTAAGTGTTTTCTTGCAGTTATCATACCACTTGTTTTCAAATTCTTATTGTCAAAGGATAGTTAATAGAGAAGAATTTATTGGTGAAATACTCTGCATCTGATATTTTGGTAATCTTTATGTTTCTCTTCTAAAAGCTTAGTTTAGGAATTCTCAAATGATCCTTTGCTTTACTTTTTCTCCTCTACTTCTTCCTCATTTGACACCATTAAAACTTGATTCAATCCAACATTTCCACTACCTTGCCCTGTGTAGGAGAATTGTCTAGATCTGAGAGTGAATCATATATTTAAGCACAGACCCCATTTTCCCAATGGCCCTCCTTGTTGTCCCAAACCAACCATTTAAAAACCAAAAACCCCAATCCCTCATAACTAGCCTAATATCCTATTCCAAACCAAGATAAATCATACAAAGAGAGCCCTCTCCAAGTCTTGGAGGGCTAGATCCAAGACTCCAAGCAGTTGAAACAGTTACCTCTGTCAATTTCTCCCTCAGCCTGAGAAATTATAGAGTGATAACATTTTGCCGATCATACTGGGGAACATTCTCCAGAAGTTCACTTCAAGTTCAGATTTGACTTCTGACGGTGAACATAAGCCAAACCTAGGAAGGCTGTACCATTCACCTGGTGACTCAATTGTTCAAGATCTCGAGCTTCAAAGTTTGCGAGCGACTTCACTGCCAACGGATCCAGATTTTAGAACATTGATGATGATTCAAGATGACAGGGTATGTGGCAAATCCTATATCTTGTGAAGCTATAAAGGAATTAAGGGATGAGTTAGCAGATTTTCAAATTGATGAAGTTTTGTTAACAACCGTGTTTCACTGTTGGAAATCGAGAAAATTTTCTCCCAAAGTTAAAATTTGTGTTCTCGAGTTGTTTGTTGAAAGACTTGGAAAGGATATTGAGATCTTGAATACTCAGATTCAGTACTACAATTTCCAACATCCAATTTTTTTTTTTGAAAATCTTCAATCTCCAAAACCAAAGGATATTGTATTACCTGTTGATGTGTAGATTGATGGTAATTATGTTTTCAAGTACAAGACTGAATTTGTAGTTTCAGGGTTTAATTTTGAGGATGCAACTGATCAACTAGTCATTGAAGATATAGAAGCAAATATCATGCATCATGCTTTAATTGATCCTATAGCGGATTACATGGAGGTTCATGTTAGCTTGAGTTTTCAAACATGTATTCTCTATAAAGACCAAATATGTTAACAATTTCCATTTCATATGACGAGGACACATGATCAAGGTATACTTAGGATTTCACTGACAAGCAATCAAGTTGTCCATTTGTTTTTGCAGCTACTTGATTGGCTTCATTGGCATTTTTGTATTACCTGATTCAACAAAGTTATCAAGTAGAATAGGGTAGGTAGATGGGTGAAAATAAGTTCAGTACTCTGAGCATCTTTCTAGTTTTCAGGTTCAGATTACTTTTTAGTTTTTCAGTCCAAGTGTGATCCAGACTTCAGTTTGCAGAGAGTTTTGATTTCAGTTCAATATTTTCAGCTACCAGGGATTTTGTAGTAGATCAGGTTGCACATTGTGGAACAACCCAATGGATAAGGCATTGATTATCAAGTTCCCATAGTTCAGCGGTTCTAGACATCTCCCTCGGAGCTATCTTCCCCAGGTGGAGCCTATGTTAGGACACTATAACTTATAGGGATAATAAATATTCTGACTGATATCTATCCATTTCAGGCATAAAGCAGATTGCTCATAGCGCTATTGCTCATGATGCATAGTGAAAATGCAAAGTTGGCAAAAAGGCTCTCAGCACTTCTCCTCGAGATGTCACAAAATAAATGATCTTCATGTGTTATGGATCTTTACAGCACTAGTCTGGGTATGTGAGGTTTATTATACTTCTCCTGGTGGTGATTGGGAAAAAGTAATTCAATTTTGGTTTATTTTAAAAATGTTTTGGTGCTTAAAAGATTGTTTGAAATATATTTGAACAAAAATTATATTGGCCAAGGGCCAATCTCCAAGTTCTCAACACCAAGGGAAAGCACATGCAGCAACAACATACAAGCCAACACCCATGAGCCAGAGCCGAACACAACTGATAGCCTTGGGCTCACATCATTGATTTTATATTGTAGTCATTTGTATATTTAAACTCTAAAGAATTATTTTCCTTTGTCGATGTGGGACTAACCTCCAAGATATAAAAAATATATAAAACACAGCTTCTAAACCCTATGCCAGGTGCCTGAACCAGATTCAAGGTGTCAAATGCAGGGAAAGCACGCATGCATAAAGGGTAATTAGGTGTCGAGGTGAATGTACATGTGTCCAAAAGATGCGATCTTGTTGCTGTTAGTTCTGAAACTCAGGACGCATATGCCCATGACAAGAAATCAAAGAAATATAGCCCTGGAATGAAATTTGTCCAAATGTATGTCCACCAAGAAGCTCGTTGTCATCAATAGAAGTTGTTGTTTCACGATCTTTGTTTATCTTCTTGATCTCAAAAGATGCCATCTTAATGAAGGAATATATGTGAGCATCCTCTTAAATCATCAAAAATCATTCGAAGAGTGTGTAGATGGGAAAATCAGCTTGGCATTGTTATGATTTTTCATATTCAGTACTCTTAACCTTCGCATGTTCTATCACACACTACACATACTCAGTTGGAAGTAGTATCAAGTGCATCAAGGCCTGGATATTGTTGGGGAACTATTCCCAGTCTCTGTGTTTTGTAAATTCCAAAAGCCATGCTTCCATTCTTTCCAGGTGCCAAGAGTTGATGCGCAGGTGTAACACCCAACTGTAAGCTCTCCTGATCACTATTTGCATTCGAGCTTCACAATATCCAAATCAATATAGAAATAAAAAGAAGGAGACAATGAAGAGGTTCTTGTAGTTTTAGAACTATATCACAAAATATACGAAGAATTTATGGTAGTTCCTGTTATTAAAAAATGAGGTGGAAAAGTTTGTTGGTAGATTTTACACAACTACTGTAGGGGCATTTATTCCCAATACAGGATGTGGTATACGGGGTGCTACTTCACATTGTCTTGGACAAATCTTTGCAAAGATGTTTGAGATTATTTTTGTGAATGAGAGAGGAGATTCAAAGCATTGCTTATGCTCTGTTTAAGACCACAAATTCTGCTAAAATTCCCATAACGAAGAATCACTTCAAGTTAAGAGATCGAGATCTTAGATTATGTTAGGCATGGCCTGGTTCACCTCAAGGATCACATGCAGTTTCTGCTCCAGGGTCATGATCTAAAATGAACCCAATAACTGATAGGATGAATGGAAAACATTATGTTGGGCCAGGACTGTCAAACCTTTCAACAAAAAGAAGTCAAGAATTTCTCCTTCATGTCAAGGGCACATCATCTTGTCATGGAGGATTAAATTGGTGTCAGGACGAAAATGTGGTTATAGTATTTAGTGCTCCAAACTACTACTAATGATGTGGGAACATGGCAACCATCATAGAGGTTACAGGTCCTCCTTTGCACTGTCAGATGTGATGTGTGATGTGTTGAAAGAGGGAAAAATATAAAAACATATAGTCATAGTTTCCTCAAATCTTGGATCTTCAACAAACTTGTGCCATCAAATCTGTCCAGTTGTGCCTTTAAAAGTGAGAAGATTCAATTTTCAAGGAAAAATTGGTTATAATAGACAGATATATCTTATATTTAGTGGAAGAGATTTTACTTTATCCTAAATCCATTCGAAGACATAGTTGGCAATCAAAGGAAGTAATTTCAAGTATTAGATTTGTAGGGTACTTAGCACAAGGAAAGGGGGAAACTCAAGATGCAAACCATGAAGTAGCTGAACATTCAAATGGTATCCAACTCACAAAATAGAAGAAACAATCTCGAGAGGATATTGCAAAAGAATTACAACATTCAGTGAAGTCTTTTTCATCATTTCGAGACAGAGGACCAGTAGTCAAAGGGACAAGTGGCCATTAGTTCCATATTTCGAGGGATAAACATCAACAACTTTCTAGCAAGTTCGTGACAACCAAGCAACAATTACCAAATTTATTTTTCCTTTAATTTACTGTTACAATCTGTTTTGTTTATTCTAAGAGACAATTTACATGTCTCAATGATTGTAACCATTTACTATTTTTAGAAAGTAGAGAGAGGACTCGGGTTTGGAGGACCAAGAGCCTCTTTGCCTATATGAAGAGAGGTAAAATACAAAGAGGGGGTTTGACCTGTGAAGAACATGATTCCTTTTTGTTGGACTGTGGGCCTTGTTATTCCAGAAGGATGTTTCTGTAATATTTAAATGATCAACCAGTAGTAGGCAAACTGTTGACAGGATTCTCGTGTCGAGGTGTTGGTGTCATTTCTCTTCTATGTTAAGTGTTTTCTTCCAGCTATCATACCACTTGTTTTCAAATTCTTATTGTCAAAGGATAGTTAATAGAGAAGAATTTATTAGTGAAATANGCAATTATAGTGGCCAACAGTGTTGGTGGCGTTTCTTTTCTCTGTTAAGTGTTTTTCCAGTTATCATTTCATTTGTTTTCAAATTCTTATTGTCAAAGGAAAATTAATAGAGAAGAATTTATTGGAGAAATACTCTGCATCTAGTTCTTGATAATCTTTATGTTTCTCTTCTAAAAGCTCAGTTTAGGAATTCTTAAATGCTCCTTTGCTTGACTTTTTCTCCTCTACTTCTTCCTCATTTGACACCATTAAAACTTGATTCAATCCAACATTTCCACTACCTTTCCTTGTGTAGGAGAATTGTCTAGATCTGAGAGTGAATCATATATTTAAGCACATACCCCATTTGCCCAATGGCCCTCCTTGTTGTCCCAAACCAACCATTTAAAAACCAAAAACCCCGATCCCTCATAACTAGCCTAATATCCTATTCCAAACCAAGCTAAATCATACAGAGAGAGCCCTCTCTGAGTCTTGGAGGGATAGATCCAGGACTCCAAGCAGTTGAAATAGTTACCTCTGTCAATTTCTCCCTCAGCCTGAGAAATTATAGAGTGATAACATTTTGGCGACCATACTGGGGAACATTCTCCAGAAGTTCACTTCAAGTTCAGATTTGACTTCTGACGGTGAACAGAAGCCAAACATAGGAAGGTTGTACCATTCACTTGGCGACTCCATTGTTCAAGATCCCGAGCTTCAAAGCTCGCGAGCGACTTCACTGCCAACAGATCCATATTTCAGAACATTGATGATGATTCAAGATGACAGGGTATGTGGCAAATCCTATATCTTGTGAAGCTATAAAATAATTCAAGGATGAGTTAGCAAATTTTAAAATTGATGAAGTTTTGTTAACAACCATGTTTCACTGTTGGAAATTGAGAAAATTTTCTCCCAAAGTTAAAATTTGTGTTCTCGAGTTGTTTGTTGAAAGACTTGAAAAGGATATTGAGATCTTGAATACTCAGATCCGGTCCTACAATTTCCAACATCCAATTTTTTTTTTTGAAAATCTTCAATCTCCAAAACCAAAAAAGATTGTATTACCTGTTGATGTGCAGATTGATGGTAATTATGTTTTCAAGTACAATACTGAAGTTGTATTTGCAGGGTTTAATTTTGAGGATGCAACTAATCAACTAGTCATTGAAGATATAGAAGCAAATATCATGCATCATGCTTTAATTGATCCTATAGCGGATTACATGGAGGTTCATGTTAGCTTGAGTTTTCAAACATGTATTCTCTATAAAGACCAAATATGTCAATAGTTTCCATTTCATATGACGAGGACACATGATCAAGGTATACTTAGGATTTCACTAACAAGCAATCAAGTTGTCCATTTGTTTTTGCAGCTACTTGACTGGCTTCATTGGCATTTTTGTATTACCTGATTCAGCAAAAATATCAAGTAGAATAAGGTAGGTAGTTTCCATTTCATATGACGAGGACACATGATCAAGGTATACTTAGGATTTCACTGACAAGCAATCAAGTTGTCCATTTGTTTTTGCAACTACTTGACTGGCTTCATTGGCATTTTTGTATTACCTGATTCAGTAAAATTATCAAGTAGAATAGGGTAGGTAGATGGGTGAAAATAAGTTCAGTACTCTGAGCATATTTCTAGTTTTCAGTTTCAGATTTCTTTTCAGTGTTTCAATCCAAGTGTGATCCAGACTTCAGTTTGCAGAGAGTTTTGATTTTAGTTCAATATTTTCAACTACCAGGGATTTTGTAGCAGATCAGGTTGCACATTGCGGAACAACCCAATGGATAAGACACTAATTATCAAGTTCCCAGAGTTCAATGGTTCTAGACATCTCCCTTGGATCTATCTTCCCCAGGTGGAGCCTATGTTAGGACCCTATAACTTATAGGGAAAATCAGTATTATGACTGATATCTATCCATTTCAGGCATAAAGCAGATTGCTCATAGCATTATTTCTCATGACGCATAGTGAAAACGCAAAGTTGGCAAAAAGGCTCTCAACACTTCTCCTCGGGATGTCGCAAAATAAATGATCTTCATGTGCTATGTATCTTTACAGCACCGGTCTAGGTATGTGAGGTTTATTATACTTCTCCTGGTGGTGATTAGGAAAAAGTAATTCAATTTCGATTTATTTTAAAAATGTTTTGGTGCTTAAAAGATTGTTTGAAATATATTTGAACAAAAATTATATTGGCCAAGGGCCAATCTCCAAGTTCTCAACACCAAGGGAAAGCACCTGCAACAACATCATACAATCCAGAGCCAAACACAACTGATAGCCTTGGGCTCACATCATTGATTTTATACTGTAATCATCTGTATATTTAAACTCTAAAGAATTATTTTCCTTCGTTGATGTGGGACTAACCTCCAAGATATAAAGAATATATAAAACACAGCTTCTAAACCCTATGCCAGGTGCCTGAACTAGATTCAAGGTGTCAAATGCAGGGAAAACATGCATGCATAAAGGGTAATTAGGTGCCAAGGCGAATGTACATGTGTCCAAAAGATGTGATCTTGTTGCTATTAGTTCTGAAACTCAGGCCGCATACGCCTATGACAGGAAATCAAAGAAATATGGCCCTGAAATTCCATTTGTCCAAATGTATGTCTTCCAAGAAGCTCGTTGTCATCAATAGAAGTTGTTGTTTCACGATCTTTGATTATCTGCTTGATCTAGAAAGATGCCATCATAATGAAGGAATATATGTGAGCATGCTCTAAAATCATCAGAAATCATTCGAAGAGTGCGCAAATGGGAAACTCAGCTTGGCGTTGTTATGGGTTTTCATATTCAATACTCTTCACCTTCACATGTTCTATCACACACTGCACATACTCGGTTGGAAGTAGTATTAAGTGCATCGGGCCCTAGATATTGTTGGGGAACTATTCCTAGTCTCTATGTTTTGTCAATTCCAAAAGCCATGCTTCCATTCTTTCCAGGTGCCAAGAGTTGATGCGTAGGTGTAACACCGAGCTATAAGCTCTCCTGATCACTATTTACAGTCGAGCTTCACAATATCCAAATCAATCCGGAAATAAAAAGAAGGAGCCAATGAAGAGGTTCTTACAGGTTTAGAACTATATCAAAAAATATATGAAGAATTTATGGTAGTTCCTGTTATTAAAAAATGAGGTGGAAAAGTTTGTTGGTCACTTTTACACAACTACTGTAGGGGCATTTATTCCCAACACAAGGCGCGGTATACGGGGTGCTACTTCACATTGTCTTGGACAAAGCTTTGCAAAGATGTTTGAGATTATTTTTGCGAATGAGAGAGGAGATTCAAGGCATTGCTTATGCTCTGTTTAAGACCAAAAATGTTTCTAAAATTCCCATAATGAATAATTACTTCAATCTAAGAGATCAGGATCTTAGATTATGTTAGGCATGGCCTAGTTCACCTCAAGGATCACATGCAGTTTCCGCTCCAGGGTCATGGTCTAAAATGAACCCAATAATTGATAGGCGGAATTTAAAATGTTTTGTTGGGCAAGGACTGTCAAACCTTTCAACAAAAAGAAGTCAAGAATTTTTCCTTCATGTCAAGGGCACATCATCTTGTCATGGATGATTAAATTGGTGTCAGGAGGAAAATGTGGTTATAGTCTTTAGTGCTCCAAACTACTACTAATGATGTGGGAACATGGCAGCCATCATAGAGGATACAGGTCCTCCTTTGCAATGTCATATGTGATGTGTGATGTGTTGAAAAAGGGAAAAAGATAAAAACATATAATCACAGTTTCCTTAAATCTTGGATCTTCAACAAACTTATGCCTTCAAATCTGTCCAATTGTGCCTTTAAAATTCAGAAAATTCAGTTTTCAACGAAAAATTGGTTATAATAGACAGATATATCTTACATTTAGTGGAAGAGATTTTACTTTATCCTAAATCCATTCAAAGACATAGTTGGCACTCAAAGGAAGTAATTTTAGGTACCATATTTGTAGGGTACTTAGCACAAGGAAAGGGGGCAACTCGGGCTGCAAACCATGAAGTAGTTGAACATTCAAATGGTATCCAACTCAGAAATTAGAAGAAACGATCTCAAGAGGATATTTGTTGAAGGAAAATCTCCTTGTGGACAGGTATATCTCCTCAAAGAGATAGACTCATAACTCTAAGAGAAAAAGTGCTTATCATGGTCACTGAATTCCTTTTAGATCTAGGTGGACTAGTGTGTGAGAAGGAAAGAGAAGAGAAGTACCTTTAAATGATGTTTGTCCCTGCACAACTCGAGTTGAGCTCCAATCTTTTGCTCCTCGATGAATCCTGTAGACAAACAAAGTACGACCACTTCCTACTCTATCAAGATTAGTCCGTAATAGATCTATCTACTAAAGAGACAAATTCTTGTGAGATTGAACATGAATTAGAAAGAAACAGGCCAAGAAAATCATATTAATGAGGACAAGAACGTTGCTTACAAATGTAGATAGAATACGACAGTTCTGCCAAGTCCTCCTTGTCCAACCCTTGCTCGAAAGATCCACGATCATAATGATGATGGATTCATTGATTGTTCCCTATGAGATCATAGGTCTCTTGCTTCCAAATAACCTCTGTTCTAGCACCACTTATGAGATCATAAGTCTGGTGTAATTCTCCATTTCCATCCTCTTTTCACCATGAGAAAGCTTTCTTATATAGCCTTGGAGAGGCTCAACCACTTGAGATATCCTTGGAGTAAGTTGAGGATCTTCCATAGGATCATGGTTGGACTAGGGATTCAAATCCAACTGCCTTCCAATATTGAAAGGATCCTTCCCCCATTCATCTCAACAACTTAACTACTGCCCAGAATAGGCAGCGCTCCCTCAAAAGGGCCATCAGAGCGCTGTAGCGCCTCTGAGTAGGCTTTAGGGGGGTGTTGGCGCTCCAAAACCCACCAACGCTCCTCTAAAAGGGCCATCAGAGATTTATAGCACCCCTAGACAGTGTAAGGGGGAGTGCCAACACTCCCAAAAGAGGTATAGAGGAGCGCTCTCCTCCAAAAACCTAGTTTTTTGGCTTCTTTCAGATGGCAAGAGGTTCATAACTTCAGTTAGGCATTCCTCCTCTTCCAAATCAAGTGTTTGATGTGTGTAAAGTGTCTTCTTGATGTCGTTATAGGCACGACATAGGCATCATAGAAGTATGCTTCCATGACACTTGCGACACTTGTGAGCAAAATGTGACACTTGCGACACTTGTAATGACGACACTTGCGACACTATCGAAGTGAGCAATTTTGATGTGTAACAGATTGCCCCCCAAAGTATGAAGTTAGAAGATGAGAACTGATAACTGAAATTCTTTGTAGACTTTCAAGCAAGGGTACAAACACAGAGAACCTGACAGAAGCTGCACACAAACATCCAACAAATATTATGACATGTTTCAAACCCAAGGCAGGCATACCTATGCTTGGGTGATCAAGACTTGCAAGATATGGCCACCATTAAATACACTGCGGATCCATAATGGTATTGATAAAAGGTATAGCCACCGAAAATACATTGTGGATCTATACTCCTATGACTTGAACTGATCGTAGCCATGAGGAATACATAGTGGATCTATGAGATGACAAGACATAGCCACGACCAATACAAAGTGGATCTATGTAACAACATATGTGTCATTTGTTCAAGAGAAATTCCGTCACAACCTGGGCAAAGTACATATAAGAGTGATCACTCAACCCAGGGTATTCTTACCGATACCGATGAATCTAACCATGTGAATNGAATGTGAATGGATGAGTTGAATTCGAACATCCGTGGAATCATCCGATCAGAGGTCAATGATGTAAACCCACTTTCGGATGTGAGGAGGCCTGCCATTGAGGCATGTAGGTCCCAAAGTACTAACTAGTTTCTATGTCTGGTTCCCAGATAATGTGTTGAAGTTGACAGGAATAGACTTGTCAAAGGAGGGCCTTGATGTATCCCCCATCAACGACATGAAATAGACACAGAGATTTAATTGGTAGATCAAATTAACATGGATTGACATGGGTATTGAGACAAGATATTTGTGATGGCTGAATCTTGAGGTGGATACTTCCCTTGAACACTGAGGCACAATAGCAGAAACTTGACATAGACCAAAACTTGATGATGCAGTGGGTGTTGTGAATTACATCAGGTGACCCAAGGGAGTAAAGGAAACTCAAAGGATTGGCTCAGTGTAGAGGTTCAGTGGATTAATATGTGTGCAAAGACAAAGTGCCATGTTCAAGGGTGACTCTAAGAGTTATTGGGTGATGTTCTCAAAAACTGCTTGGCTTGCTTCTTTCAATTTTTCCCCCATCCAGATAAATGAGTACCTATTTTTTAATTTTAACGAGCTCGAGGAGGATAACACATGCTCGATATAACTCACCTTCGGTAAGTACCTCTTCCTTTGTTTAACGAACTGGAAGAAGTAAGGGTTCAATCTCGTATGGGCCTATCGATGTTTGCTTTAACGAGTCCAAAGATAGAAAACTCGAAGGTTTTTCATGATTATAGAGTCTGGAAAAACACTTAAAAGAGAACTCTCTCAGTTCCTTTTTCATAAATTAGTCTAATGAGACCAAAAAAGAGATAAACTATCGCTCAACAGACGTTTTCTTCAAATACTTTAACGAGCGTGAAGAGAACAAGGTCACTCGGTAATATTTTCATGTTTAGAGAGTCTAAAAAGAACTTAAAGATAACTCCAAGGTTGTCCTTTTTCGTAATGTTAATCCCGTGAGGCCGAAAAAGAGATAAATTATCACTCGAAAGACGCCCTTTCAAACCTTTTAATGAATGGTAAAGGAAGCAAGATCATTCGGTAATCTTTTCATGTTTAGAGAGTCTGAAAAGAGCTTAAAGAAGACTCCAGGGGGTTCCTTTTTCGTGTATCCATACAGGTCCGAAAAAGAGATAAAAGTCTACCCAGATGCATTCTCATGTATTTTTGAGCACGAGAAAGAACAAAGACTAAGCTTGAGATGCCCCCAGCTTGAGATCTAGTGGCTTAGCTCCAAAAAGATCATCAAAGGTTGGAGACATGCCCTCCAAGCTTCAGTTCATTCACCGACTTTGATGTT
This sequence comes from Picea sitchensis, assembly GCA_010110895.2. Taxonomy (NCBI): domain Eukaryota; kingdom Viridiplantae; phylum Streptophyta; class Pinopsida; order Pinales; family Pinaceae; genus Picea; species Picea sitchensis. The sequence continues at coordinate 98,241 of SNQJ01S0014019.1, forward strand.
GTCACCAATTTCTCGACGAAAGGAGAAAAAAGAGAAGGGTGGATGAAAATAAGGTTCAAGAGAGGTGATTGTTTCATTTTTTAATGAGCTTGACACAAGAAAAGAACTATGCTCAGGGCCTATGTTTCATTTTTTAACGAGCTTGTCACAGAGAAGGGAAACTATGCTCATAGCTTCTTCTTGATCATGGCTTCCAAGAGGATAATGCTCTGGAAGGATACCATGGCAAGGGACAAAATGCGGTCATGGCCTCCAGGAGATCTTCGTTGGATGGAAGATAATCACTTGAGAAGGAACACATGTCGGTGGTCGCGATAGGGGTAAGGAGATTAGGCTCCAATAACCCTACCGAAGAAATCACCATTTCCACTACCGGATCCAAATCATCGGAAGTTGAAAACATGGGAGATGATAGAAAATCGACATCAGGAAGGGAGATAGACTGTATATCTGCCTTAATTTCTTCACGGGGGGGGAAGAAAAGAAGATCGATGATGGTTATTATCCCGAGGTAACTTGTCAATGCGAAGCATTTCCAGAATAGATTCATCCGAAGGAAAAGTTGGGAAAATGTAGTCGATCGCAGACAACAAGGAACTCAACCGTGATTGCATCGATGAAACGTCAGGCACCAATAGATGTTGGTCATATGACGAGGGAGAAGCAGATTGGGTAGAAACTTATGATGTTTCGGCTGGGCTAAGTGGCACAGTGTCACTTAGTGCATCGAATTCCAACTGACGAGGTACAATCCAAGGGTCATATGATTCCAAATATTGATAAGACATAGTCGAAATCATATCGACGGTGGAAATATGATGTGTAGTTGGTTGAAGTGGTGTAGGGAAGGTACCCATGAGGCTAGAATATTTCAGTAAGCCAACACCAACGCTTTCATATGTGATCTTGTGGTCTCCCAAGAAAGGAATATTGTTGGTAGCACGAGTGTGAGCATCGAGTGTGCAGAAATCCAACTGATCAACAGTGACAATTTTTCCCTGATGAGGAAATTATACACACCGAAAAACCGATGAGGCAACGACAGTCATAGCATAAAACCAACTTCTTCCAAGTAACAAGTTGTAATCGAGAGGAGCATCGACCACCTCGACATCAACAGTAACAGTTTTTCCACCCAATTGGATGGGAAGGGACTATAAAAGCCCATGGGGATGAAAACCTCGCCCATCGAAGGTGCATAACATCATTGGGGATTTGTTGAGTGTTGGTGATTTTAAACCTTTCCAACATGCTAAAGACATAACACAAGTCGAGGCTCCCTCATCCAGAATAGTTCGGTGGATTTGTTGATTGTGAACAACAACATCAACTTGGAAAGCAAGTTGGTGGGAGAGATGAGACGTATAATTATCCAGGTTAAATATGATGTGGTTGGACGACTCAGGATCAATAGCACCAAGGGAGGACAAGAGTTTTTTACGTTGACTGGAGCAGTGTTGTAAAACTTCTAATGCAGACATAGCACACGGTGCTTGGGCCAAATCTTCAACAATGTTGTAGTTCTGGGCGACATGTGAACTAGGATTAAAGGTATCTTTGCGTATAGTTCTCTTGGGAGGGTGTAAGATAGGGTTGAACGTGGGTTTCTCAATCTGAAGTGGTCCAGATGGAGGATTAACTAATGGAAGACTAACAGAGGATGATGATGGATCTGATAAAGTACCAGTACCATTAGTGTCTTTTCCTTTGTAAAGGTTACCTGGTGTGTCGTATTCCTTAGATCGAGTGGTCAAATTGATCCCATTAAACATATAAATATGTGCACTCGACGAGGCCTCATCATGAGGGTCACTAGAACTGCCCCCAGGAGAGGGGGTTTGAGCAACCATGGATTGTTGTTGCGGAAAAGGCTGAGTAAGCATAGCGGGTTGTGACTTTCCTTGGAAAATTTTGGCCACTTCATCACGATGTGGACAATATCGAGTGTAGTGATCGTCACCACAAATGAGACACGGGAATTTCAGCTTCCATTGTGTTGGCTTTTCGGCAGCAGGTGTTTGATTTTTTGTTTGTTCAATATTATTTTTTGATTTATTCAGCATTTCAGTAGTGAAGTCTTTTTCAGCATTTTGAGATAGAGGACCAGCAGTCAAAGGGACAAGTGGCCATTAGTTCCATAATTCGAGGGATAAACATCAACAACCTTCCAACAAGTTCGTGACAACCAAGAAACAGCTACCAAATTTAATTTTCCTTTAATTTGTTGTTACAATCTGTTTTGTTTATTCTAAGAGACAATTTACATGTGTCAATGATTGTAACCATTTACTATTTTTAGAAAGTAGAGAGAGGACTCGGGTTTGGAAGACCAAGAGTCTCTTTGCCTATATGAAGAGAGGTAAAATACAAATAGGGGGTTCGACCTGTGAAGAACGTGATTCCTTTTTTTGGACTGCGGGCCTTGTTATTTGCAAGATACCAGATCTATAAAATATGCAGAACAGAGACGAAATGCTAGAAATGACAGAATAACAGTAAAATATCCAGCATAATCTTCACAATACACAGAAATGATATACGAAATAGCAACAGAAATAGCACTTTGAATC
>SNQJ01S0014020.1:0-37595 GCA_010110895.2 Picea sitchensis
TTTAGGCCATTAGTTGTAATTATACCTCCTAGTCTCCTATATATACCAAGGAGACATTTTCATTTTGAATCATCTTGTACTTGAACATTTAAGTGGGGTAAAAGGAGGCTGCCCCCTCAAAGAGGCTTATTATCTGAAATTATGTCTTTTTCAAGGCGTTGAGTACTTTTTCTGAGGTTTTTCTATGCTATATTGATATTTGGTTCTTAACATGACATCTCTCTCTTCAAGGATAAGCTACCACCATTCTTGTTAGTTTGTGTGCTTTGAATTTTACAGTCTTTTGTATTCCATTCATTAATAGAAATTGGATTTCACTGGATTTTTTTGTTCTCTGTTATATTTTCATTTGTATCTCATTTTGTTTTTAATATAATATGGATCAAGAGCCAACAATAACCAGTATTTTATTGATCCTTGATAAATTTCTTTGAGAGAAAGATGAATATTTATACTCTTTATTGTAAGGTACCAAATCTATTATAATAGTTGAAAACAAAAATATTGCAGAGAATAACAACAGGAGAACACAATAGATGAAACCACAACAACAAAATAATAATTTTATTGGTATGAAACAATGTTTACTTGCCTCTTCGAGGGGGAAACCCTCTAGTAGATCAGTGCTCTATTACAATAATTCTCAAGACCAAACTTTTCATGACTCCTACTCTTATTTATACTAATTCTATCTTCTAAAGATCATTCTAGAGGAAGATCCTTCTAGAAGTGGAAGCTTCTATTAGGTCTTCTTACATTGACTTATTCCAATTTATTAAATAGGCTTTATTAACTAATGTAGGCCTTTATTACATGGAAATATATTATTATATATATGTGAGGGGTTAGGGAGGTTAGGTCCCTAACATGCGCTCCCCCTTGAAAAAGAGTCTTGTCCTCAAGGCTTGAGATGGGGAAACTGTTGTAGAATGGTAGCCGACTCCCAAGTGACATCTTCGGGAGTTGTATCTTTCCATTGCACTAACACTTCCTTGTTAGTCCATTGACGAAGATGATGCTCACATTGGTCTAAGACTACTTGTGGATGCAACCAAATGGAACCTTCTTCATCCAACTCAAGGAGACGGGTTTGAGTTTGGAACTTAGTACCAATCACCTTCTTTAAGCATGAAACATGAAAAAATGATGGAGCGTAGAATGACTGGGAAACGCTAATTGGTAAACCACCTACCCCATTCGATTGAGAATTGTATAAGGACCACAAAATTTGGGAGAAAGCTTCTGACAATGGTCCATTTTGAGCGAAGTTTGCTTAGAGGGTTGCAGACAAAGAAATACTTGGTCCCCTTCAATAAATTTTCATTCGGAATGACCTTGATTTGATTGTTACTTCATGTGATTCTGAGCCATGGAAAAATTTGTTTTGAGGGTGAGGAGAATGGACTCATGAACTGCAAGATTGTAGTCAACCTCCTAAACCTTCAATACACCTGGCATGTACGAGAGAACTGATGATGGCTTTTGTCCATAGAATTCTTCAAAAGGAGTCATGCGAATAGTTGTATGGTAGGATGTGATGTACCACCATTCAATGAGGGGTAACCACTGAGTCCATTGATTATGTCGTTCAGATGCAAAAAACCTCAAATAGGTTTCCAAACACTTGTTGACAACTTTAGTTTGGCCACCACTCTGGGAATGATAAACAGTGTTGAGATGCAATGGGTGCCCTAGAGATGGAACAATTCTTGGCAAAAATTGTTGGTAAAAGTGGAATCTCGGTCAAAGACATTAGAATGAGGCGTTCCATGAAGCTTGAAGATATTATCCATGAAAATTTGAGAAACTATGGAGGTTGTGAATGGGTTTTGGAGAGAAAATAAATGAGCATATTTGGAAAGATGATCAACTACCACCATGATGATTGATTTATTTCCCGATTTAGGTAATCCAACAATGAAGTCCATTGAAATATCCTACCAAATAGCCGACATAATTGGGAGTGGTTGGAGGTTCCCAGGGTTTTGAATATTTCTCCCTTATTATGTTGATAGACATCACATTCAACCACAAAGGTGTGAATGTCCTATTTCATACCATCCCAGAAAAAAAGAGTGTTTGACCCTTTCATATGTTTTGGTGAACCCTGAATGCTCGGTTGCGGGGGAAGCATAAAACTCTAAAAGCACTTAAGATTTAATTTGCCACTATTTGTTGAGATATAGACAACCTTTGTAGAGAAGCTCATTATTGTTCCAAGAGTACCCTGGAGAAGCTGGAAAATTGGCTTGCAACTATTGGATAAGGGCAAACATTTTGGGATCTTCCAGCTATTCCTCGTGAGCAACTTGGAGCTAATATGGTACAATGAAGGAGAGAGAAAAAACGGATCCTTCATATTCATACTTCCGAGAAAGAGCATCAATAACGACATTTTATTTTCCCTTCTTGTAAATTATCTCATAATCATATCCAAATAGCTTGGTGACCCATTTTTGTTGCTTTGGGGAGGAAATTCATTGTTCCAGAAAATGCTTGAGGCTCTGATGTTAGATTTTAATTTGGAAGAGTTGGCCCAATAGATAAGGATTCCATAGATCCACAACATGCAGAATAGAAAACATTTCCTTTTTATAGATTGATTGTCCCAAATGGTGTTATGAAAGTTGTTTTCTAGTGAAGGCCACTAGTCATCCTTCTTGCATGAGAACTGCACCAATTCCTTTCTCGAATGCATCACATTCTAGGACAAAAGTTTTTTTGAAATCAGGAAGGGCCAGGACAGGAGTTCTACACATAGCCTCTTTCAAAGCATGGAATGCTTGATCAAATGCATGAATCTAATTGAAAGCATTATTTTTAAGGAGAGCATTAAGAGGGGATGCAATTTTTCCATAGTTCTTAACAAATTTCCGATAATAGCCCGTTAAATCTGGAAAACCATGAAAAATCTTGAGAGTTTTTGGTCGAGGCCAATCCTACATAGCTTAAATTTTCTTAGGATCCACCCTGACACCATCCTTCCCAACAATATGACCCAAATACTCCACTTCTGAGGCTCCAAAGGCACATTTGGATTGCTTGAGGAAAAATTAGCGCTAAGAAAGGAGATGGAGAAATTGATCCACATGGGAAAGATGGGTTGTCCATGTTTTAATATAGATGAGAATATCATCAAACAAAAATAAGACAAAATGACAAAGAAAAGGATGGAAGACATGATTCATGAGACTTTGGAAAGTGGAGGGGGCATTACAAAGGACAAAGGGCATGAACAAGAACTCATAGTGGCCCTCATGAGTTCAAAAGGCCATCTTGAGAATGTCAGTCTCTTTCATACGTATCTGGTGGTAACTGGTACGAAGATCAAGTTTAATAAAGTAATGATCACCACTCAATTCATCCAATAGATAATCAATGAAAGGAATGGGAAACTTGTCTTTGATGGTGAATTTGTTGAGAGAATGAAAGTCGAGACACATGCACCGTGTGCCTTGTTTTTTGAGGAACATGATCACAATAGAAGAATAGGGGTTGGTATTGTGGAGGATGACACTCGCATCGAGCAATTATTGAACAATTTTCTCAATTTCATTCTTCTGGGAAAAGGGATGATGATACAGGAAGACATCGGGAGAAATACTGGACAGAACTAGAGGAATGGAATGATCATGAACATCGTGGGAAGGGGGAAGGCCATGGGGCATGGAAAAAATAGTTTGGTGTTTGGAAAGTATAGATTGGAGGTGACGATGCATAGGTGGTGTCTCAACTGCTTGAATGGCATAGATTTGGGAAATAATAACATAATGGCCTTTTTTTAGGGGATTTTCCATTCAATGGGAACTGATGATCTCAGGAGAGCCTGATGTGATGCCTTGGAACTTACACTACTAGTCGTCCTGTTGAAACTACATGGTCAATTCATTAAAATCCATGAGGATGGGACCGAGAGTGCGTAACCATTATACACCTAACATAATGTCACAACCACCCATGTTGATAGTGAACATATGAGATTTCATATTATACTCGCCAATTTGGAGACGAACATTTTCACAATGCCCCCCACATTTCATGGAACCGCCATTGGCAATCATGATTTAAAAATTCTTGGTTATATGGATATAACAATGGGTTTATTGAGAAATGCCTCGATGAATGAAGTTATGAGTGCTACTGATTTCAATTAGGACGATAACCTTTCGGTTTTTAATGTAGCCAATTAGCTTGAGTGTTTGAGGAGAAGAGAAGCCAGTGAGTGCATTCAAGGAAATCATCGGTTCAACTTCTGGTGGATCAGATGGCAAAGTGATAGGAGTTAGCTCAGGTAACTCAGTTGCATGAGAAACCTCAATCTTGTCTTCAACAACATCCTTAGATATGGCCATGAACATCTTTTGTTCCTTACACTTATGCCCCAGAAAATATGTTTCATCATAATTATAGCAAATACATTTGAGTTGGCGTTCAACCATTTCTTCCCATGTTAATTTTTGTATCTTGAGAGGGGTGGGATGAGGGGCAGGAGTGGAAGGGAGAGGGTGGGAAGGGAAAGAAGGTTTTTAGTGTTGGGAAAAAATAAGTTGTTGGGATTCCTTAGCACATTGAGTAGCTTCCAACCAAGTCTGGGGGCAAGTCACGGGGACTTGGGCTCGGATATCATCCTTGAGGCCATTGATAAAGCATTCTCGGAAAAAAATTATCAGACATGACCTCTATTCTGAAAGCTAACTACTCAAATGCAACTATAAACTCTTCCAATGTACCTGATTGTTTCAATTTGATCAGATGACCCAGGGAGTGTGTATCAGTGTCAAAGCAGTCATAAAGTTCAGCCACAAACTGGGTCGAAGCCACATATCCTTGGCGTGATTTGTGACTCCATTTCCACCATTACCAACATTCAAGGTCCAAATAGAGGACATTGTAATGAAGTTTGGCCAATTCATCAGTGATGCCATGCAAGGAGAAGTAGTTTTCCATTTGAGTGACCCAACCAGTGGGATCTAATCCATCAAATTTGTTCACCTCCACTCATGGAAGACGTAAATTACGATGAAAAGGGTTGGATTGAAACTGCTGGGAATTGGAGGAAGCGGTACCTTAGAGGATAAAAGGTTGATCAGATGAGGAATGGATTCTATAAATGGGAAGTTTTTTCAGGACCTTGGCAACAAATGAGTCAATTTGAGACTCAAGTTGGGATTCAAGCTGGCTTGCAAGGTGGGAATTGATGTCCTTCTTCAATTCCTCTTTCAGGTGGTCCAGTTTAGACTCAATGTAGTTAGTTGTTCGGTTTTCAAGGTCTTGGTTCTGAGTGTTGGCCATTGTGAGGGAAAAACACAGGAAGAGGTGGCAAATAAAGGTGGGTGAAAAGGGCGGGTGGGTCCACGGAAAAACAAGGCTAAGAAATGATAGGTATCATTATGATTGGGAAGAAAAGAGGATTCTAAGGGAATAGGTCTCAAATAATGGTGTGCGTAGGCCCAAAACGTTTTTTGTTTTTACTCCTATGAAGTTATACTTCGATCTGAAGAATATTGTAGTGTTGATAAGCCCAAATTCTTAACAGGAAAAAATGTGTAGTAATTTCGCAACCAAAATGCAGGAGGTAAAGTTGCACGACAATAGATCTTGTCTGTTCTGTTTTTGTTTCCATCCCAAGGGTTAGGGTATTTAGGGTTTCTATAGACAAGGTTTTTCCTTGTTCTATAACTCTCTGATATACATACGGGGTCCAACAGTAGTACCCGACCCAATATCTTAGGGCACCAACTAAGGAGGCTAGACCGCGTGCTTAGCCGTACTACCTGACTACCTAGGTACTAGAGAGTATATTCCTGAGTGTTGTTCCCGGTGGCACTATAGAAGTTAGATGGCCAATTGGTTTATCTATGGAGGGCTTCAGGATATCTAGGTCGATCTGTATACAGGTGTTGTCTGATGTGCTACCACTCGAAGGGATACCAACAGGGGTTACAAGGGTGTCCAACAATGTGAGCTTAAGTACCACTTGTAGTTCCTACATGTATGCTTCCTCGACCACAGATTTATGCATTGAACAACAAATATATGTAGCTTTAAGACATCGGAATATGTCTCTACCCTGAAAAAAAATAACCCACGAGCCACAATTTTCTACCAAGGAAAATGCTTTGATACCACTTGTAAGGTACTAGATCTATTATAATAATTGAAAATAAAAATAATGCAAAGAATAACAATGAAACAACACAATAGATGAAACCATAATACCAAAATAATACCTTTGTTGATAGGAAACAATGTTCACTTGCTTCTTCGAGGGGGCAACCTCCAACAGAGCATCGCTCTATTACAATAATTCTCAAGACCAAACTTCTCATGACTTGTACTCTTATTTATACTAATTCTATCTTCTAAAGATCATTCTAGAGGAAGATTCTTCTAGAAGCGAAAGCTTCTATTAGGTCTTCTTACATTGACTTATTCCAATTTATTAAATATGACTTATTAACTAATGTTGGTCTTTATTACATGGAAATATATTATTCTATCTACATGAGGGGTTAGGGAGGTCATGTCCCTAACATTTACACATGGGAGATAATTATAACTACTATAACTACCTTTGTCGATTGGTTCATTAACTTGACTTCTTATTCGACTCTTACATATATTATTCTAGTCGAATCTTTATGTTGGTTGACTAGTCAGCTAAAGTTGTTGGAAGATTGGTTGTAGTCATTGATGTCAACCCTAGTCATTGGTTGTAATCATTGATGACAACCCTAGCCATTGGCTTTTGGACCCCACAATTGATCGAAGTAGATAGACATGAAGGAAATTACACATGCAGATACAACACCCATGAATGGATAATAGAAGTCATGTCGCTTCCGGTGGTATGTGGCACTTCACATGGATCCTCACGATTGAGGAGAAATAAATTTTTGAATATGTCAATGTGAATTGAAGCAGAAACTACATGTCGGCCCTAATGTTAAAAGGATGTGACATAAAGGGTATAAATACATATCATTATACATTCATTTTAAACACACACAAGTTTGTTAATGAACAAAGATATATAAGTCAAATTTCAGAGGAAATATGAGGTGAAGAAGGTCGGATTTAAAGGGAGGATGAAGTCTTTTGGTGATGTGTTCTAAGTATCAACAATTGGAAACAGAGCAGGTTCCCTTCAATACAATTTAACCACTGGAAGGAAGATACTAAGCATAAATGGAAGACAACATTCCAAATGGGATTCCACCATTTGATGGAAGCAATTTTGAATACTGGAGTAATAGAATGGAAACTTACTTGAAATATCTTGGAGAATATGTTTGGTTCTTAGTTGCTTCAGGATACAATGATTTGAAGAAACCAAAGACTGCAGCTCAGAAGGAAGAAAGAAGGAACAACAAATTGGCAATAGATACCATCCTGGATGGATTGACAAATTTAGTTAAATCCAAGGTGGGATAATGTGCATCAACACAAGAGCTTTGGGACAAGTTACAAGACCTTTATGCAAGGGAAGAAGCAGAAGAAGAAGAAGAAGAAGTTGAAGCAAATTACAACATCTCAGATTTCAAAGAAGCAAATAGAGGTGAGTTCTTTTTATTTAATTTTGAAGGAGTAGGAAATGTTGAATTTGAATGTCCTTATCCAAGGATTGAAAGAGATGATACCGAAGAAGAAAATTCCAATGATGAAGAAGAAAATCATGAAGCATAAATGATTCAACAAGAAGATGAGAATCTTAAAAAATTGAAGCATGTTGAGATTGAAAATAGCAAGCTCAAAAACATGCATAGAAAACTAAGAAGTGCATTGGGTAGTTGTGAAAAGACAATTGAAAGCTTGAATAAACAATTAGAAGACTTTGAGAAACTAAGAGAAGAAACCATTTCTTGAAAACTCTACTCGAAGAAGCAGGAAGAATAGGAGAAGTAAGGAATGTCCAAATGATGAAGAAAGAAGAAGATTGTGAGAAACTTGAACAATAAGTTGTCTCATTGAGGAAGAGCTTAAGAAACTCTCAAGTGCCTAAAGACTTAACACATCTTGGATGCATGGGTAAAACTTTATACAAAGAAGATACAAATACCAACAAGAAGGTTGAAGAAAGTTATACACAGACAATTGATGAGAAGTGGACCAGGATACCAGAAAGAAGGAATGATTACAAATGAGATGAATATCCAAGAAGACCTCCTACCTTGAGGAATCAAAGAAGCTTCAATCAGTATGAAGGAAACTACAAAAGAGTAGATCATGAACCCATATGGACTACATCACAAAGAAAGTCACTTACTCCCAGGTATCAAAATTTATTTCTTAGTCATTGTTATACTTGCAAAATTTTTGGACATAGGGCAATTAATTGCAGAATCAATGAAAGGAACAACTATGAAAGAAACATGAATAGTGTAAGTAGAAGATATGGAAACAATCGTGGATTTGTCAACAAAAGTTATAATTCATTTTCCCCGTTGATGGACAAAAAAATTGTATACTACAAATGTAATTATCTTGGTCACAAAGCACGAGGTTGCAGATATATGAACGAAGATGCTCCTATGCCAAATGTCCCTATGCCAACCACAGTATGGAGAAGGAAAGAGATTCCAAACAATGAAGATTGTCAAATAACATTAACCGCTGAATAATGTAAAGAAGAAGATGAATGGTACATAGACAGTGGATGTTCTTCACACATGATCGGGGATCAAGGAAAAATCACCAACTTGAAGAGAAAGGGTGGCAATGTTGCATTTGGAGACAACCCATTTGCCAAAATACTTGGAAAAGGTGTAGTAGAGCTTGGAAGCAAAAATGTAAAAGAAAAGAATGTCCTATTGGTTGAATACTTGAAGCATAATCTACTTCGTGTTAGTAAAATGTGTGATCAAGGATATACTCTCATGTTTGACTCACAAAAATGCAAAATCAAAGAAGAAGGTTCAGGAAGATTGGTTACAACTGCAACAAGAAGACCAAGTAACATATACGTCCTAGATCCATGAAAAAAATCCAAGGAAGAAAGAGACCATAAAAATGAAGTGCTATTAAGTGCTTTATGTTCAGGGGGAGCAACCCCAAATAATAGAGTTACCTTTTGCCATTAAACTTAGGGGGAGCAGCCCCACCCTTTGCCATTGATGTCAAAGGGGGAGAGAAACCAGGAGCATGAGGATAAGGGGAGCATGAGTGTTTCCATCAATGACAAAGGGGGAGATTGTTGGAAGATTGGTTGTTGTCATTGATGTCAACCCTAGTCATTGGTTGTAGTCATTGATGTCAACCCTAGCCATTGGCTTTTGGACCCCACAGTTGATCAAAGTAGATAGACATGAAGGAAATTACACATGCGTATACAACACCCATGGATGGATAGTATAATTCATGTCACTTCCGGTGGTATGCGACACGTCACGTGGATCCTCATGATTGAGGAGAAATGAATTTTTGAAGATGACAATGTGAATTGAAGTAGAAACTACATGTCGGCCCTAATGTTAAAAGGAAGTGACATAAAGGGTATAAATACATATCATTATACATTCATTTTAAACACACACATTTTTGTTAACGAACAAGGAGATATAAGTCGAATTTCAGAGGAAATATGAAGTAAAGAAGACCGAATTTCAAGAGAGGATGAAGTATTTTGGTGATGTGTTCTAAGTATCAACAAAATCTCCTACAACACTACTTATCCATTTATGGTTTGTCTACCCTCTTTCTATTTGTTTTCCCTTGAAAGTTGTGACCACCCATAAGGGGGAAATGTTTCCCAACTATATTGACAATTGAGATTCAATGAGCACACATGAAGGTCAAAGGACCCTCTAATGGAGACGATTGGAGACGATTGGAGCCCACCTATTGCAAGCTCTCTCCCCATGTGATACATTATATGGTTTATATGTATTCCATTAGAATGAATCAAGTATTGCTTCCCCCAAAAAAATATGCTATTTGAACACGATTCGACCATTGAATTTATTATTTTATGCTTTTATAATTGTCATATATGTTCATAGTTAATTTTATATTTGTGCCCTTACCTTTATTTTTTGTTCTTAATTATTACAATTAGTTAAGAGAGCGTTTTAGCACTCCCTTGCACCAAAATCCCCATAGCATCCATCAAGTCTCACCTTTTGGAGAAAAGGTCATTGGTTTGACAAGCTAAGAAGATCATAATCAATGTTAAAAGGACAATATGATTACTCACATGTCCAAAGACCACAATAAATAAAAGAAAGGTTTGGGCATTAGCTATACAAATATATGAGAGGAACATTACATTATACAAATATATGAGAGGAATATTGATAAAAAAAATATAATTAATTTTGTATTTTCCCTCATTAATATAAAGGTTAAGGTATAATGAAGCTTAGACTAATTGTAAACAACCAATATGAAGCAAAAGGGAAAAAGATGAGGAAAAGAAGAATCCACAATATGTAGAAGATTCTTTTATTAACATACTCACCCACACATGTCATATAGAAGAAGGAAGGAAAAAACAAGTAAACGTGTATAATCAAGTAAACAACTATCACATATATAAAAATATATTAATTTGTTAAGAGGATAAAGTTTATATCTTGTATTGTCCTTGAGGTGTAGGATAGTCGGTGAGGAATGTGTTGTTAAGCTACTCTATATTGAAAAGTCACTGGTTCGAAACCGATCTAAACAAGAAAACAAAAAAAACAAACTTATATCTTATATTATATAAAAATATATTAATTTGTTAAGAGGATAAAGCTTATCTCTTATATTAAAATCGGGTTGGATAATTGAATTTAAAACTTCTATTATCATATTTTATCATGGCATATGTTACACACTTATAACGTCATCGTAATGTTCAATGTTTATATAGATTACAATGTTATATATTTACATAGACAAATATAATACATTTTAATTAAAGTTACTGTAAGAGTATGCACTTAAGCATGCATCAATAAAAGAAGGATTTTGAATTGGTGCAATGGAACTTTGTACTCTACTAAGTGGAGATTCAAGGTTCATTTGTACGCGATCTAACATCTAATTATGACATCTTCTAGTGTCGTAATATTACTGGTGGATGATAATATGCATATGAAATAGAGAATCTTTACTCCTAATTACGACATCTTCTCTCATTGTCATAATAATAAGATGTTGGGTGACAATATGCATATGAAATAAATAATATTACTGGTGGATGATAATATGCATATGAAATAGAGAATCTTTACGCCTAATTATGACATCTTCTCTCATTGTCATAATAATAAGATGTTGGGTGATAATATGCTTATGAAATAAATAATTTTTTCATTAGAGAGAGATAAAATTTTATAGTAGTTTAAGTTTATCTTATTTATAAAAAAAAAAATTGTTATATAAAATATGTATTTAAAAAAAATAATATTATTACAAATTATTTATATATAATTTACATATATATATATATGTAAAAGTTTAAATGTTTTTGTTTTTTTTAATAATTATCATTTAAATTTGGTTATATAATTGTTGGTGAAATGATAATAAATTGTATTTTTTAATGTATAAATAGATTCAACACATTAAATTTTTTTAAAACATTGAGATTATCTCAACAACTAAAAATACAATACCATATGTCTTCCTTTTAAATTTCTAACTAAATTTTAAACAAAAATAATGCAAAAAATATATCATAAAAATTATAAATATAAAATGTTTAAATTTAAAAAAAAATTAATATTGTAATAAAATACACAACAATAATTTATTTTCCTCTCATCTAATCTATCATGTGAGTACTCTTACCTAATATGTGTAGGTTTTCTCATTATTTCTCTAATAGATTGTTATTGATTTCACCAAACTCTAAACTTCATTTAACTATGGTTCATATGATGTTGACCTACATATCATCGTTTCCAAAATGAATATTCATTTTTATAGAGTTAAAATCATTCAATGCCCAAGTGAATTTTGTAGAGAGATAAAATCATTATTGATGAGAGCCACTCATCTCCTTGCACTTTCCCTTTTTATTTTGATATTTGAATTCTTCTATAATACCTTCCATTTAACATTTAATGAGCTTAACTAATGAATTAACGGTAACGGAGTGGGGTTGAGTTGAAGAAAGAAACGAGAGTATTATGAGAAAATTAAAACATATATAATATACTTAATTTATTATTCAAAGAATCGAGGTATTATTTTATCCACCAATCAAATAGTCCAAAATCCGATTCAATTCGTCCGCGGCCCGTGAGCATACATGGGTATATGGATGGGCATGATGGGTATATGGTATGAATGCTGGAGGATAGCCATGATGAGTATATGGTATGGTACCACCATGACGGATGCGATGATGGAGGATGGGCATGATCACCATGAATGTTTTTCAGGGAAATGGGACCCACTCCATCACTGTTACAATTTAACTATATGAAATTTAACAAATTAATTACCTAAAAGAAAACCACTCGCCGCGTAAAGCGCTTAATTACCTCGTAAAAAACCGCTCGCCGCGTAAAGTGCTCGGATGATGGGCGTGGGTTGGAATTTGGAAAGAAGCATCATATCAAATCAATCAAATTTCATTGTTTTGACAACTGCATTATGTGTTTTGAGATTTTTAATAAAGAGTAATGAATTTTTTTTGGACCATCTTTGCAAATTAATTAATTTATTTAATATATGATGATATATCCATAAAGCGTGGGACACAGCATTATTTTGACAGTTTTTTCTTCTTACTAGTTGGAATTTTCAATTTGATAAAAAACCTGTGATTTCAACCATTTCAAAATTGTGATTTTAGATTAATTTCAAAGGTTTTACCAAAAACTCCAAAATTACAATTTGAAAAATACATTCAGTAATTCTTCAAACTCCAAAATTACAATTTGAAAAATACAAACTGACATTTCAGTAATTCTTCATTGGCCGGAATCCCACCAATACGGAACAATTTGAGTGCACGTTCAATCACTAGGTTTCTTTTTGCTTTCTCTCTCGTCCACATAAACTGACTGATGTTTCGTCCACAAAAACTGACTGATGTTGCATTTTACGGCCTGTCGATTAGATTCGAGTCCCTGAGCCTGGAAGCAGAGAAGGAGAAACATATTACCTGTTAATAATAACCTGAGAAGAAGCAAAAGCAAGAAGAAGAGGGTCTTGCAATGGGGCGGGGTCGCGTCCAGCTGAAGCGAATAGAGAACAAAATAAATCGGCAGGTCACGTTTTCGAAACGCCGGAACGGGCTGCTGAAGAAAGCCTACGAGCTCTCAGTGCTGTGCGATGCCGAAGTGGCGCTAATAATTTTCTCAACCAGAGGAAAGCTTTCCGAGTTTGCCAGTGCCAGGTATTTTTATTTTTTTGTACTATTAACAAATTATTTCTATATATAGGCGTCACTCATTTCAATTTTTCCCTTGACTGGATTTTCTGGACTCGTCCTTGTACACATTTACGCTTGAGCCTGAATTAGCCTGAATTAGATTTGCTTAGATTTGCTTGTAAATACCTCCTTCATGCGTCTTCCTCACAATACCCAAAAACGAAACCGTCAAAACTTATTTTAGGCAGTCGCACGCTGTTTTTTACCCTAATCTCCTCAAAATTCAATTGCATTTGCTTCAAGATTTGAAGGCGTACTCCGCTCTTGCTTTTGAGATGAGGTACCAGATACCTAGTTGATGGAACAAACTAAGGTAGGGAATACCTTTATGAGAGGCTGGCTGTACTCTCTGCGATCGAGCCGTAGTATCCGAAATCCAAAAAAATCTGGCAGACTGGTCGACAGGCCACGGCTGCCTGCTTTTGCGCCGTGAGTACTCCGAGGTTACAGCTTGGAATCTGATCTGAAGCAATTTGTTCATCTCCAATTTCATACTTTTAGCAATCTCTGCGGCATCACGTGCTCCGTACAGTACACTCTATTTAACTTTACTTCTGTAAGCGCCTAGTCTTCGAAACCCTAATGCTTTTGACGGAATAGTCCGACTTAAAGCTTATGACGTAATGGTCGGACGATTGCTTTTAAATTTCATGACTTCTACAATGACAATACTATGTAAATAAAGAAAATCATCCTACAGTTTTATCGAGGAAAATAATTTTGGTGAGAGCTAGGGAACTTGGAAGATTATATATTTAGTTAAACGATCAGGTTTCTCATTTTACAATGCAGTCTTCAAACATTTTTATGAGGAGCAAATAAAACTCACTGAAGTTGACAGTATACGTTCTGTCGAAAAACCCTCTGGCTAGTACGAAATAATTCAGTAGCAATGCTCCTGTTATTGACCGGAAGGGCTTATAAATTTATATATCATACCGTCCGAAGGTCTTGTGAATTTGTATATCGTATCGAATTTCTCCTATGCAGTTGGGTTCCACAAAACAACGTCGACCAGAAGCTAGGAAGTTTCTTCACTGTTTTACAACCATCACATATCCATCTTAACACAGGATTTAGTATTCCATCTTAACACAGGATTTAGTATTGGAGGAATCGAAACGATGGTTTGCATGATGTCCCGGGTTTTAAGTTTGCTCTTCACTATTTCACTCTTGATGAATGGTTACCATTGTTTTAATAATAGTTTTTCTTACCAAATGTAAACCTAGATTTGTGGCAATTTATTCAGGTTCCTCTTTTCTAAATTTACTTATAAATTAAAACAAAAACTTTTCCTAACTTTTTCTGAAAATGAAAATGTAATTATGTAATTTGCAAACTGGATTATGTTTATTTACTTTCAATATATATGTGAAGCACTGAATTACATTTCTAATACAGAATGACATATCTCCCTCGTTAAAATGTAGAAAACGCCTCTAAACACCACAACAAGAAAAATTGAAATTCCAGCCACTACGATTCGTAATTTAAGACGGGAGCAACGGTTTTAGTGGGAGCGCTTTCAATGGATGTTCATCTCCATCAAATATAGATTCTACCGCAGAAAGTATTTTTCAATACACTGCCGTCATTTCCTGTTATCTTTCTAGATACTGAGCAGTATCCAGCCCCTTTTTAGTCTTGCCAAAGTACTTCCCATTTACCCACCATTTTACTTGATTTTTTTCATTTGCGTTCGTAAAAAAGAGCCTAATGCTTATAAAAGCTCTGCAGGTTCATGCTAGAAATGACCTTTAACCAACACTGAGAAATTTAGTACATAATTGCAAACTGAATGTATATGAATAAATGAAGAGGAATGTCAATCAAACTGCTCTCGTGAAAAAGGACTCAGAAGAGATAATGTTACATTAGATTAAGGGAAACAAGAGAGAAGGTAGGGAAAAGAGCTAAAGGTCACTTGGATTTATTTGGATTTAGAAGTTATTATTTAAATGTGGATCATTTTGTTAGGTTTAGAATCTCTTTTGTTATTTTGTACTTTTTAGAAAAGATTTTGACATATTGCTAAGGATTAATCTTTGGAATAAGTTAGAAGAGTTAAAAGTTTTTTTTCGAGTTGAGAGCTCTTCATGAGATGGCAGGAAAAATGAACTGTAATATAAGATTCAAGCAAGGTTGTCCCCTATCCCCTACTATACTGAGAAGCTAGAAGATTGTTTGAAAGATGTTGGTTATGTCCGCACTAATCTAGTTGGTATAGTCATCATCTTTCTTCTTTATGTTGATGATATTGTTCTTATGGTGAGGAGTCCCTATGACCTTGATAAAATGAAGGTTATGATAATTAAATCCAAAAAGATCACCTACTATACTTTTGTATACGACAACAATAGCTTGGACAAAGTGCCCTTATACAAATATTTGAGAATCAATATTCATCACAAGCTCAATTGAAACTATAGTGTTGAGAAAAGGATAAATGGAGGGTGGAAAGCTTATTATAAGCTAGAAAACAATTGTAAATTAGGAGACCTTTGGCTATGGGATAAGAAAAATCTCCTCTAGAATACTAGAGAAAGATAGAGAAGATCCAAAAGAATTTTATAACTTATAATCTCAAAATTAAAGGCAATACACCCTATCCTAACCTCCTCATAGAAGTGAGTCTTTCCCCCATTGAGAGCATGGCAATGATTAGGTACTTAATGTACAAGAACAATATAAACAACATGGATGACAAGAGGCCATCCAAAATCCCTTCAAACTCCAACCAAAAGAGTCATTGGCTCAAGTAGGGATGACATAAAGATGCCAAGCCTTGACTAAATCATTGAGGAATAAAGGAAGAAGTCATTTTGTACAATATCGATAATATTAAAAATATTATTACATCTAAATTTAAGGAGAAAATGTGGTGCAATAAATAATTAGAGAATAAAGAAAACTTAAGATACTATAAGGAGGTGGTCAACCATAATCTAGAGACCAAAAGTGTCTTTCTATTTTGACTGGCATAAAGAAGAAAATCAACATTGCTAAAATGAGAACAAACTCTCGCGAGCTGCATAGCGAAACTGGGCATTGAACAATTCCCAAAACACTATGGGACGAAAGAATCTATCATCTCTGTGACACTAAGAGGGTTGAAGATGAAAATATTTTCTCTAAGAGTGCCCTTCCTATACCCAAATTAGATCATAATTTCAAAATATGTGTCACAATATAGACCTTCCCAACCTTCTAAGTCACCAAAACTATGGTTATTTTGGAAAGCTTCTCTTAATGCTTTTTAATCACTAAAAAACAATTCTAAAGCAATTGAAATAATCTCTTACCTTTCTTAAGGTCGATAAATCAATTCCGGTCTCATTGTGTTGAACACACCGTGCTACTGGGTGCTCTTGAGAGGGGGTGAATGTTAGCATAGACAATTAGTACTTCTTTATCAACCTTATATCACCAATATGCTGATATCCATTCATTGACAATCAAGTACTCTATATTCAGTTAGATTAATGATATTAAGATGTATTGAGAGAAGTTATGTGGATTAAAGGATGGTGATTATGATCTTTAAGTATTTCTCCTCTTTTAACTTTTTCTTGTTAATTACTGGAGGGTATTCAGCATGTTGCAGACAAAGTAACCACAGATATTCAACATCAAGCATGCATATAATAAAAACAGGGACACAATTTCATTAGGAAAGCCATAAAGGGAAAAAACCTCTTCTTCTTAGGATGTCAAGTAAGCTCCAACTGCTACATCTCATCATCTTTAGCACCAACTCAAAGGAGGCTACAACCTCGGAATACAAGCACCAACTTGTTGAGGCACCAACTCTCGAGGAGATCCGGCGCAGGGTGGAAGCACCAACTTCGATGCGTCTGACACCAAAGCGGTGAAGGCACCAACCTTCAAATTACCAAGCACCCACTGGCGAGGCACCAACTCTCATAGAATCGGCACCCAGCGGGTGGAAGCACCAACTTCCTTTTTACTTCAGCACCAACTGTGTGAAGGCACCAACCTTCAAATTCTACAAACACCCACTTGCCGACCGAGACATTAGTCTCCCCTAGCACCACCATGCCACCCCTGTTTCTCTGCGGGCAGCAGGATGGAAGCTACAACTTCGTGTTTTCAAGCTACTACTTGAACTTAGGGATAGCAGTCCTCGAGGCTCCAACCTCCCCTAGTTTCTCAAATAAGATATTTCTCAAATCCATTTGCTTATGCTGATATAGCTTGCTTACCATTTACTGCTATGCTGCTCTGCCTTAATCTTCTCTGATCTTCTTAACTGCTCGGTCACAAATTAGGTCTTCTGCCTTTGATCTCTTGCTCACCTTCACCTTCTTAACAGCCTTCTCATCTTTTCTCTGCTTCCCAGGTTAAGCCTCTTCCACTGTCGGCTTGCGAGCTCCTTCTCTCCCTCTTCAACAACACCAAATTTGATCTCTCTTATTTTCTTTTATGCATCCCCGACGGTTTACTTCCCCTTCCAATCGGTAATACAAAGGACGTAAAATGTGGCAAGCTGAAGCAGCTTAACCGATTTGTCACCCATTGGTCCATTTCTCTTGGCCAGTTCATAATAAAGCATTAAAGCGTGAGGAAGAATACTTGACCCTCTGATCACTGCTTGATCCAGCGGTTCATATCAAATCGGGATTTCACTCATGGCGATTTCGACATTTCGCGATGTCAAAATTCACAAGTCCTTAGGACTCGTGATTCTCCGATCCCCGATGTGCTTCTTTCACGAGCCTTAGCCCCTTCCGGCTAAACAATGGTCCATGAGCTGATCGTATGACCACCACCATGCCTCTCGAAAATGTGCACTAGCCCTCCTAGCCTGTATGATCCGTATGACCTGTCTCCGTGTGACCTGGTCATATCACTCCATCGGAGTTTAGACACTTACAATGACATAATGTTTAAGTCCGTGGGATTCGCGATTTCCAAATTCGCGATGCGCTTTAGCCCTCCAGGCTGACCCTGGTTCACGTGAACATTACACGACGCAGCCATACCTCGGCGGTGGCCTCCCTTTCATGCCGTTACGCTTTAACAGCGTGTGGCGACATCGGCTTCTTTCGGGGTTTCGCAGATTGGGATTCTAAATTGCACAAACTCTTTGTCAGGATCCCCGATTTCCCGATGAACCAAAATGCCGAAGGTGGCTTGATCTTCGACACACGATGCTGGCGATGAATGGTCCCTATTAGTCCATACTCCTTTTCGCCGATCCATGAAATTCCCGTGCAGTGTGATCAGCGGTCTGGTGTGATCTTGAATTAGCAGTTTGCGGTGAATGCGCTTAATGTCGGCGTTCGCGATTTTGGGGTTTCATTATTGAGTGATTTGGACATTTCAAAGTCAGAACCCGATATTATAGCGGCGTCACCGTGTTTTGGCGTGTTAAGCAGCACCACGCGTGTCACTCGATTACCGTGACATGCACGTGCTGGTATTGAATCTTCACACTTTTTGTCATTACTTAGTTTGTGCCACGTGTCATCACACGGTTGTGCCGCATCATCATGTGGATTTATTATTGCCACACGGCCGGTCGGTTAGCATATCGCGAGATTGGGATTTTCGTTGCATTGTTTCTTTGCATGTTGAAACCCGATCCCGAAACTCCGATGAAATTGCTTCAAGCTTCCATGCGTCCACATGAATAGACGGTCCAAATCTCATTCTCGATTCAATGGGCGAGATTGGTCGAGTTCATATCCGTCGGGTTACCGTTACGTGTTCTTTGCATGTTGAAACCGATTCCCGATTCTTCGATGGCTTATCGCCCTCGCTTCTTTCTGAATCCCGGTATGAATTATGCCTTCAATCTGACGGTATGGATCACTTCTTCTCCACGCCCGACAAGCATAACATCTGCCTTGGTTCTCCCGAATCGGCGGTATCCGGAGTTTCGAGTGAGATCCGATGGCTCTCAGTCTCTTTCCTGTGGGTTGTGCTCCTTTCACGTATAAGAGCGCTATGCCTGTTGAGCTTATTCTCCTCGAATCCTTAATTGCGACTTATTTCTTTTCATTCGACCATCTTCCTGCTCGAATTAGAGGCTATACCCTCTGACTTATTCTCCTCAGAATCAGCAAATTTGACTTATTTCTTTTGTCGACCTGACCATCTTCCTACTCCGAATTCGACCCAACTTCATTCTACTACGCGGATATTGCTTTCATCAATCTAGATTCTTACGCCATAGGCGATTACTTCATCAATGACAACCTTGACATTAAATCTTCTACCTTTATTTCCATATTTCAATAATCTCCCCTTTGGCATCGAAAAGCCTTGACACATTCTGCATCTTCTACGCTGTTTCCGTAATTTCCAACAATCTCCCCTTTGGCATTGGTGGCAATATTGTCCTTTGTCCTTCATTTCTCCCAGCATCAAGGGCAAGGAGTTAAAGCTAATCTCCTCGGACTCCCACAGTTGTGCACTCAATTTATGCACCTTCATGAATTCCATCAACACTATCCACTAATCTGATCAAAACGCTCCACCTAAATTGATGCCATTTTTGATGCATTAATTTCTTGAGAGTTTAAATTGGGAAAGGTATCATCTCTGATCTCTATGTATTTTCACTTTCTGCCATTTTACCATGTTCAGTAACCAAGCTTCTTGTGAAAAGAGATCCTTTGGACCTGTGCTCCTCCAATCAATCATCTATGCTCTGTCTTGAACATCATCATGCCAATTACTAGCGAGTTACATACGTCATCCATTGACTTCATCTTCAGGTCCACATTATGCAGTGGAAAGATTCCAACTCCTCTTGTCTAGATGAGCTCTAATCATAGACAATTACTCAGTTGAAACTGTAAGAAGGAACATACTCCCCCTTTGTGTTATCTTCCTTTCATTTTCATCTTCAAAATACCTTTATTAATGATCCACCTCTCTATCTTTATGCTCAATCAATAAGAATCTTTGCATCTGCAATCCAAAAATGTTTAGAGCTATGCTCCACCTATCAAGATAACCCGGGGACACGGTCATTTAGAACCAATATGGATTATCTCAAAAACATTTGTGCTCTTCTCTATGTTAGCTAAGAGGATGATTCACATTTATCTTCCTGCCCGACCCAACTTTTGTACATCTAATTTTGCTCAAG
Organism: Picea sitchensis; assembly: GCA_010110895.2. Taxonomy (NCBI): domain Eukaryota; kingdom Viridiplantae; phylum Streptophyta; class Pinopsida; order Pinales; family Pinaceae; genus Picea; species Picea sitchensis. The sequence goes on from SNQJ01S0014020.1 coordinate 20,493, forward strand.
ATTGATTAGCAAATTTTTTTCATAGTCCTCAATCTTCAATCGGCTTCCATTCTGCTCTCAACAAATCTTCTTATGCATGGGGTCTATCATGTTTTGAATTGCTGAAGATACTTGCATGTTATGTAATTCAATAATCATCATATGCTTGATTACTTCAAGAACCCTTCTTATAAAAGTGTCCATCTTTGTACGCTCATTACCAATCACAGGATAATTCTTACAGTAGTGATCATCGGTTCACGATAAAGTGAACTTCTATCAATCTTCTTGTCTTAAGTGATGCGAATCATCTTTAATACTGTTAATTGCCAAATGTTCTCAAATATCTTGCATTTTTCTTCTAAAACTCAACACAGCTGCAATCAAAACCTCTTCTTTTAGGTACGCTTCTACATCATATATTCAATACTGTTGCAAATGATAAAGATCAATGTTTCTCTTATGAAAAATAAATCATTATATTCTTGTCATACACAGATTTATGGTCCTTCTGAAATCTTACATAAACTAAAGAATCTATTTCTCAGAACTTCAGAATTATTTTCTTTCATTTCAGTATTAAAAAAACTGCTTGCTTAACATTAAAAAATTCATCTCATCTATCATGGCTCTAGATATATTTCTTGTCTCTTGCTTAGGTTATTTTCATTATTTTCTAATTCAGGATCCTTCATGCCCAACCTGTCTAAGTAATACTTTTATACTTGTCCTTCTGTGTAGATCTTCAGGAACATTGATACTCTTATCTGTAGAATCATTTATGTCACTTATGTTTTCTGAGGAATTTTCAATAACCTTCTTTAATTCATTGTGTCTTGGATAGACATCATTAACATGGAGTTGATAATTCATAGTTTTTTCTCCTTTTGTTCCTCACATTCCTCCTCCATACTGTAGCCTTTTGTGGCAGATGCCTTGCCAATAAACTTTCTTTCTGACTTGAAAGAAATGTTCTCCATAGATTGCCCTTGCAATTCCGGCACTCATGAGCTTTGTGACCGAGACCATTATAGGTATAGCATCTCGTGATATAACAATAGTTTCCAGTAAGTTCATTATATTTGCATTTCTTATACTTCATTGAGTGATTGTACTTACTGAACTTATTTTACCATGACTGACATTCTGATACCCTGTGACAAAACGCATAACAAGAGAAACAGTAACCATAAAAATAATTTCAACACCTAATCATTTGTTTCCATTTTGAAGATGTATCTTTTCCAGATTTGTCCTGACATGAGCAGTTTTCATTCTGATTTCCTTTCTTAACATTTTGTTTGTAGCTTTTCTCATTGATTGGATAATGAGCATGTTCTTGATTTATGAATTCACTTTTTCTTCTTGAGTAAGGAATATTCATTTCATATTTGCAACTGGGAGTCTTCTTGCAAAGCTTTATTTCTCCGACGGTATTGTTGAACCCAAGACCAGATTTATCTGAAGGTGATCTTTGACTGTGCAAGATTTTATCCAAGATTGTAGAGTTGTCTTCAAACTTGATATACACATTTTTATTTGTCTTAACCCATTCGGAGTTCTTCGTAGGCGACAACTTGGTCTTAAATCCCCTCATGATTTCTCTTTGGTCTTCATCATTTTTCTTCCTTGTGGCGTCTTAAATCAATCATACTTTTTGCTAGCTTCAACCTCTTCTTCTTGTAGAGTCAAAATCTTAGAGTCTTTTTCTGAAAGCATTCTTCTTTCTCTTGAAGTTGTTCTTTATGGTTTTTCTCTTCTTGATTCATATCCGAGTTTAGTTGGATGGCTTCTTTTTAATTTTTCTTTTAAGGAGGCAATTTCATATTCTTGAGCTTGACACCTTTCTTCTTTACAGAACTTTGGCGAGACATAGTTGGTAAAGGCTTTCTATTTCCTTTTTTTGAGCTCTTCTTGAGTATTAACTAGGTCATTCTGGTTTGTCTCAAAATTAATTCTTCCTCTGACTTATAATCTTTTGATGAAATGTTCTCCTTTGTATAATTATCTTCTACTCCTTTTTGATAATCAAGTTGAGTAAGATTTGTGGCTCGCCTCTTTATAATTTTTCTCAGTCTTTGTATTTCTTTTAGAGCTTCTATGAGTTCAGTCTCTTGATCCACTATTCCTTCATCACCGTTTTCACTATAATATTTTTTGTCTAGAAAACAGTCTTCTTTGGTTTCATTCTTATCTGAAATATCATAATCATATACATTGCATAGAGATAAGTCAAAATCATGCATACCTTCAAGATTAACATAATATGATGCTGAGTCTTTGATAATATTGTCTTTTACTTCTTGTCCTTCAATTGAACAGAGTTGTTCCATATTGATCCATAAGTCTTTTGCTGAGATGTGTTGTCCTATCTTCTCTTTTACTGTGTCTGTCATTCCTTTAAGAATAATCTCCATTGCCATTGAGTTATTTTCTTAGCCTCCTTTTGAGCTATGGTTCTTGCTTTCTTTGGTGGAGAATACCCGGTGATTACTGAGTTCCATACATTAGCTCCTGCTGCCATCAAATTCGTTCTCATTCTTACCTTCCATAGCTTGCATAATTTGTTCCATTAAGAAATTATGCTGCATTGGAAAAATCCATTATTTATCCAAGTGTGTTGGGATCTCCTTCGTTGGTAGACTTATACAAGAGGCACGCTCATTACCAATTGTTGAACACACCCGTGCTCTTGAGAGGGGGGGTGAATCAATAGCATAGAAAAATAATCCTTTGCTTTATCAACCTTATATCACCAATATGCAGATATCCATTCATTGACAATCATGTACTCTATATTCAGTTAGATTCGGATATTAAGATATACTGACAGAGAAGTTTTGTGGATTAAAGAATGTTGATTGTGATCTTTAAGTATTTCTCCTCTTCTAACTTTTCTTGTTAATTACTGAAGGGTATTCAACATGTTGCAGATAAATTAACTACAGATATTCAACATCAAACATGCACTAATAAATACAGGGACACATATTTCACGAGGAAACCATAAAGGAAAAAACCTCTCTTCTTCTTAGGATGTCAAGTAAGCTCCAACTATTTTACATCTCATCATCTTTAAGCACCAACTCAAAGGGAGGCTACAACCTGAATATAAGCACCAACTTGTTGAGAGCGCCAACTCTCACAGAATCCCAACACCCAGTGGGTGGAAGCACCACTTCAATGTCGGCACCAGCTGAGTGAAGGCACCAACCTTCAGAGTGGCAAGCACCCGCGCTGGCAGGAGCACCAACACTCACGAATCCGGCGCAGCGGGTGGGCTTCACCAGCTTCCAATCTGTCTGGCACCAGCGGTGAAGGCACCAACCTTCAAATTCTACAAAAGCACCCACTTGCGGTGAGACATCGGTCTCCCCTAGCACCACCCTACCCTAGTTTTTAAGGCAACCCGGATGGAAGCTTCGACTTCACGTGTTCAACACCTACTTGAACCGAGGACCGCCGGTCCCTCCAGGGGCACCTCCCAACCTCCTGGTTTCTAAATAAGATGTTCTCAAATCCATTTGCCCATTACGATGTAGCTTTCTTACCATTTACCGCTTATCTTTGCGCCACGCGCCAAATCATCTCGATCTTCTTAACTTCTTTCGGTCACAAAATTAGGTCTTCACGCCTTTGATCTGGCGCTGCGCTACCTTCTTCTGCTGGCCTTCTCATCTTTCTGCGCTACCGGGTTCATATGCCATCGCGGCTTGAGCTCCTTCTCTCCCTCTTCAACATCACCAAATTTAGTCTCTCTTATTTTATTTTATACACGCATCCATGGTGGTTGCACTTCCCCTTCCAATGCGGTAATACGGGACATGCAATGTAGCGCTTGGCCAGGCGCCGATTTGTCACCCATTGGTCCATTTCTCTTGGCGGATTCATATTTGAAGCATTAAGCGTGAGGAAGAATAGCGACCCTCCGATCAACACTTGACCCAACGGTTCGGATCTAATCGAGATTTCACTCATTGCGATTTCGGCATTTCGCGATGTCAAAATTCCTGGGGTCCTTCGGACTGTGATTCTCCGATCCCCGATGTGCTTTTTTTCCCGAGCCTTAGCCCCTTCGGGCTACACAATGGTCCATGTGACCTGCGATCGCGACCACCACCATACCTCTCGAAAATATTAAGCTAGCCCACCTAGCTATAACATGATCCATGACGTACGTCTCCGTGTGACCTCGGTCATATCCTTCCATCGGAGTTTGACGCACGATGACATAATCCTTATGTCCATAGAATTCACGATTTCCCGATTAAATGCGCTTTAGACCTCTGGTACGGTTCGCGTGACCATTACGTGACCGCCAGCCATACCTCGGCGGATGGCCTCCACTTCATGGATTACGCTTTATTTTGGCGTGTGACATCGGCCTACTTATCGGGGTTTGTGGTTCAGCGATTCTAATTACACAAACTCTTGTCCAGCGGGATCCCGATTTCCGATGAACCAAATGCGAAGGTGGCTTGATCTTCGACACTGTCCTGGCGATGAATGGTCCTATTAGTCCTTACTCCTTTCACCGATCCACGAAATTCCGATGCGGATGTGATCAGCGGTCACGGTGTGATCTTGAATTAGCGGTTCGCGATTGGTCATGTATCGCGTTCACAATTTGAGTTTTCGTTGTGGAGTGATTTGGACATTTCCAAGTCCCGAACTTGATATTCTCGCGGCGTCCTGCGTGTTTTGTACGTGTTAAACAACGCTACGTGTCACTCTAATTAAGTGACATGCACGTACTGGTGAATCTTCACCTTTTGTCATTACTTGGTTGTACCGCGTGTCATCATCACTGGTTGTACCACTGTCATCGCGTGGTTGTACTTTGTCGGTCGAGGATTTATATCAGCGAAATCGGGATTTTCGTTGCATTGTTTTCTTTGCATGTTGAAACCCGATCCCCGAAACTCCAAAAATTCCAAGCTTCCATGCGTCCACACGAATAGACGGTCCGGATCTCATTCTCGATTCAATGGGTGCGATTAAATCACAATATCGCATATCACAAAATCGGGATTTTCGTTGCATTGTTTTCTTTGCGTATTGAAACCCCGATCCCCAAACTCCGATGAAACATAAGCCCGCAAGCTTCTTTCGCGGAATCGGCCGGTAGGTGTGGCTGAAATCTGACGGCGATCACTTCTTCTCCGCCAACAAGCGCACTTAACATCGCCGCGGTTTCTCCCGATCCGGTGTCGGGATTTTCCGGTGAGAGATCCGGCGGCTCTAGGTCCTCTTTTCTGTGCTCCTTGCCGTAAAGAAGCGCTATGCCTCTGAGCTTATTCTCAGTCTGAAATTTGCGACTTATTTCTTTTGCTCGACCTCTACCATCTTCCCTGCTCGAGATTGGGGCTATGCCTCTGACTTATTCTCTCCGAATCTTAGGCTGGGCCTTCTTTTGCTTCGACCTCGACCATCTTCCTGGCAGATTCGACTACCCATCGATACACTACGCTTGGATATTGCTTTCTGTCATCATCTAGCTATTACGCCATGGAAAGATTGCCATCAATGACCAAACGCCGACGTACGCATCTTCTCTGCTATTTCCATATTTCCAACAATCTCCTTGTCAACCTTGACATTACGCATCTTCACCTGTATTTCCATATTTCCAACACATTGGACGTTAGTCATCATCGTCATCCAATTGATATATGGTGAACTCTTAAATTTTAATGATAGGTTATATATATTTTTAAGCTATAATATTTGTATATTTTTCTCTTATATATAAAATATTTAGAAGTTTTATTTCTATGTTGTTTGGTGATTTATTTTTCAATATCAGTTCATTGAGGGAGCAAGTTTCACATTCTTCACAGTGAGTACCTGGATCTACAGCGTTAAAACTTCAACTCTTTGTGTGTTAGTACCTAGATCTACAACATTAAAACTTCAACTCTTGTGCCCATTGTGAAAAAGGACATTCTTGCAGCGCCATTATGATCTGGTCAAAATTATAATCTCTTCACCGATTTTGTATCATTTCCCAAAAATCCTTCAAATTCTTCTACAGATTTTTTCTCAGGCTATATTCAAATTTCTTATGTTATTGAACAATATTGTGGCTTGTTCATGTAAAAAAAATATATTTGCCTTTGAAGCCAATCTCTATGTTATAGAGCACCCAAAACCAAGTGCTAAGTATAATGTTCAAAAGTAATCTTCTGATTTTTCTTTTATAAAAATATTTGGGCTTTGGTTCAAGCTAACCCAAATCTCCAAGTCTAAATCCCATCACCATCGACCAACCAAAAGATTCAATATATGCCAAGTCAAGGGATAGTACTCACATGAAACACCAAGGAGAATGCAAATGTAAGTGTCCAAATGCCATCAAAGCACCCGAGAACCAAGAGCCAAGCGAGCGTTACAACATGACCGCCCAGTCAGAAGGGGAGAGCCACATGTTGGAAAGTAAACGCATAAGTTCCAAAGGCACCCAACAATGTTGAGTATTCAAAGCTCAAAAGCGCCTGGTGAATGACAAAAGTCCGAGGGATACTTGAAATTGCAACACCAGTGTCCACCAGAGCGCCAAGGTGATTGATTGAATATTGCTCGAAAGCATTTGGGAATTGCTGGAGGAGCGTCGAGGAGTTTCCAAGTGTTAAAATACATGGAATTATGGTTGTCACATTATTACCAATCGAGTACCCAATTCTGTCAACAAACACATATGTCAAATTAAACTCACAGGTGTCAAGGAAATCGTATGCTCACGATTCTTTTTCTTGTGGAGGAGCGATGGTATTCTCGAGGAAGTCTCAAAGTTTTCCAGGGCATGGTTTGCATTATTTAGAAAAACTTGAGTTTTTATGTGTCCGTCCTCATCAAACAAAATGGAAAAGCTTTCATTATGATGTGTCTATCACTTCATGTTCCCTCCAACCTTCATTATCGACATAATGAGACTACTTAACAGAGGCTTTCTTAACATATGAATATACCCAAAGAGTTCTCATGGATGCGAAGGGAGTCATACTCTTCACAAGATTAAGAAAAAGTGGGTTTGTTATGTACAAAATAACTCAGATATTTGTTTCAACAGGCACATATGTTCTTCACGGTGATATTGGTATAATTGATCCCATAATGTGCTTTTTTTGTTAAGTAAAAGTGGTACTATAAAGAGCTTCTAAGGATTATTTTATGAGTAGAGCCAAAGTCACATACTTGGAAGCTGTCACTCATAGGTTGATATCGATCTTGAAACATGGTGAAGGTTTATGAAGTGTGCTATTGGTGTACACAAAGAACTTGTATAGTTTTTATGAGGGTTTGAATGGGGTTTGGATTGATTCCTAGACAACATTGTTGAAAGGCATCCATGGTTGTGAAGGATTTTGTGTTAACTCTATAGGTTTCAGGAAAACAAAAATAAGTTGCCAATTTGCAAGGAGTTCAAGGACTGCTTTGTGACCTAGGGGTGACAAGTGGTAACCCATAGACAACAAATCAGTAAATGATGATAACATAATTTCCACTATTTTTATTTTTTCCAGTTCGAATAAGAGGAAAACTATTTTGTAAGCACATCCGGTAAAGAAGGAATAATATCTAAAAAACAAGCCAATGATTAATAAGGTAGCATATTTGGTGGTAGAGTATCTGGAAACAGAAAATTTGGATTACTTTAGATTCCTCCAAATTAGGAACATATGGCAATCAAAGGATTTTGATGGCAGATTCTTAGTTTTGAATGAACTATGGTAAGCAAGATGAAGCATCGAGCCCTTCTCATGTTCATCAAATCCAACAAGTTTAGATCAACTACATCCATATTTTCAAGGGGAGCATCGATCAACAATTGTATTCATATTACAAATCGATCAAATCTTCAGGACACATGGTAGTAGGGGATCTTGGTCAAAAGATTATCTCTAGGTTTCTAGGCAGTCAAATCATTCATGGCAGAGCATTAGCTCCAAATTTGAAGGATTCGATCCCAACATTCCAAATCGCTTACAACTTATTCAAAATCATTTTTAGATATTTGTTCCAAATTGTTTGTAACTGCTCTGAGGTTGTATTTCTATTTATTTCATTATTTGCAATGCAACCAAAAAGGGGGCGAGTGGTGGCACTAAGAAACTTTGTTTCTAATTGTAAAAGCTTGGGATTTATTTCATTTTACACTTAATGGAAAAGGCTATATGATGGTTAGACTATCTCTTCTTTTCTTTATTCTTTCTTGTTTTACTTAAATACATGTATATCTTTGCAAAGCATTTGATATATCTTGTTTATGTTTGAAAGCCAAGAAAGATTTTTCTTATTCCTTGCTCATTACATGATTTGTGTTTAAGTTCATTATTTTTGTTTTTGCATGATATTTAGAATCAATAATTTTCCTTTGTGAGTGAACAAATTGGAAATTTTCATTTTTCTTTCCTTTCATGTTAAACTCATTTATCTAGCTCATTAGATTGACTACCATTGACTAAGTATAAGAACTTTGTTTTGTGATCAGAGATTGATATTGTCCTTTTCATCCACTGCTTGACCCATAAACCAATTTCAAAACTTAAAATAAACCTTCAATCACAACCTATTCTAATAACTAAGATGTGCTAGGCTTGGCTCTATAGCATTCTAAGGACAACTTTTAACACTAACACTTCCCAATAAGATTCAAATTTCCAATAAAAACATTACCCTATTATATCTAACACTCCCTTAAATCTAAAAAAAAGTAAATCATATTAAAATTACATTTGTTATAAAAAGGTGAAAAACAAAACATGCATAAACATATATGAAATATAAATACAATTTAATAAGATATATATATATATATATATATATATATATATATAATTTCTATTAGTTTTGTTTTTGGTCATGAGTGAGGGACATATTTTCTTAAAGTGAGACTTCTTTTCCAAATCTCTTAATTTATTAAGGTTTTGCAATTATAATTAATAAAAATTTATATAAAATTATTGTAAGGATTATTTTTTTTGTTTGTTAGTTTATATTTCTGGGTGTAACCACACTTTCGACCACTACCTCAAGGTGTTTTCGCTTCAGGTTAGGTCTTCACAGGAATTGAACCTTGCCCAATAGTGAAAAACTCCTCTCTTTCCACCATTGAATCCAACCCCTTTGAGTCTTGTAAGGATTATATTGGTTGTAAAAGAAAAAATCTCAAAAATTATAAAATGTGTTATATAATAAAAGAAAAAAATTGAAAATAGAAATAAAAAATTGTATATGTTTTCAATGTAACATTTTTATTAATATATATTTAATTATGTTAATTACATTTAGTTGGGATAATTAGAAGAAATGATTATTATCCTCTCACTTAAAATCAATTCTCACAAATGATATATTAAACTCCTAAAATATATATTATTATAATGATTAGGAACCTTGTTATTATGTTATTATGAAATTTTATTAACTAACCTTATTTCTAAAAAAAATCTGAAATTACTATTAAATAATTATTTTATTTATATAAAAATAATTAATATATAAAATCTTTATTGCCTCATTGAAGAAATTAGTTATTCAATATAAACATAGTCATGTTAGTAAAATCAATGATTTCATTCATTTCTATATGAACGTAGTCATCTTAGTAATATCACTATGTTAGTAATATCAATGATTTCGTTCATTTCTATATGAACGTAGTCATCTTAGTAATATCAATGAGTTCATAGTTGGTATTTGCTCTATTGTGAAGGTCTTAGTAATATCAATGAGCTCTATTGCGAAGGTCTTAGTAATACCAATGAGTCCATAATTGGTATTTGAATATTTGATTTTTGTTAAATAATTTAATTTTAACATGTTATATATATATATATTTTGTTTTTTATGAGTTATATTTAATATTAATTTATTATAAAATAATTTTAAAAGTGGTAARGAAATCAATTTCATTATTTTTATTTATATAAATATTATAATATTTTTAATTTTATTTTTTATATTAATGATGTTTAGTATAGATATTATAATATTTTTAATCTTACTTTTTATATTATTAAATAAATAATTGATTTAGTAAAAAATTTTATTTGTTATAATAATTTTTTTAATAATAATAATAATCTATTTTTAAGGTTATTGTTATAAAGTTTAAAGAGATATACATATTCTACCTCTTTTAGATTTGAACATATGACCTCTTATATATTTCTTTATCTTTATTCTTTTATTTTTATACATTATTAAACAACATTAAAAAAAAAATTGTTTTTGTTTTTGTTTTTTACACCTAATAAAATTTGATTTTAAATATCATTCTACATCCAATTAGATTTAGATTTAGAGTCATTTTCAAAAGTAAGGAGAAATGCATATCCTAATATGAGTCTCTCCTTAAAGATCCTTAAAAACAATATTACATCGTGAACTCTATAAGAAAGAGGTCAAACTTCATAATGACTTATTACATGTCATCTCGTAAACTCTCTAAGAAAGAGGTCAAACTCCATAATGACTTATTGCATGCCATCTATGGCAACAAAGGATGACAATTTGTCTAATAGTAAATTTGCATCGAGTTATTTTCCATTTTAAAATGTACTATGAAATATGGAATAATTAGTAAGTAAGATTAAGCGACTTTCTTAATGTAATAAGTAAGATTAATGGCTTTTTTTTTTTAATGTAATAAGTATATTTTGTAAAAGAAAATGGCATTATCATGAGAATAATGATTATAGTATTCTATAGATTTGGATAGGGTTTTCTTTTTGGACTATATCACTATATCTATGAGTTTGATGTAATAAGGTTTTATACGTTAGGGTGGTAACACTAAGACCTTTAATTGTTGATATTTCTTTTTGGTAATTTTATGTAGTGGGATTGTGTAAATATATAGGAAAAAATAGTTGGGAGAGTAGTGATGGAAATTTTACTTATGACATGTTTGTTGAAATTTTCATGTAGGATAGTTAATGTAAATTTATAAATTTCACCTTAACTTTGAATTTTCTCATATTTATTTTATTTAACTTTTCATTTTTATGATTAAATATGAAATAGAAAATACAATAATATATATTTTAATTTTTTCAACCCAATTTACAAGGTATACCAAGAAAGTAAATATCAAACAAGTGTACTTTAATGGAACAAGGTTTAGTCCTTAAGGCACATTTTCCAAACATATAAAAGATCTTAAAATATTACAACCTTAAATCTTCCACTTTAGCTTCTATATGTTTGTTAAATCATTTAACAAAAATTGTTTAATGTTATGTTAAATTAGTATGCACAACCAACACTAGTGATCCAAAATGATTTTTTAAAGACTTGGTTAAGCTTTAAGCATGAGTTCATTTACCAATTAGGAATTGATAAAAGAATATTAAATTAATGAGATATTATAACATCCATAACAAGAAATGAAGACCAAAATGTAAGCACAAAGAACAACAAACCATAACAACAAAGTTGTTAACGGAGTTCGGCAAGATTGCCTACGTCTCCGGGCCTTTGTCTCAGTGGGTGAGGCTTTCTTATTTATCTTAAATGCTTCAAAAATACATCAGAAAAATGTCACAAGGATTACAAACTGGTTTGGTGGTGTTATGCTTGACCTCAAGAATCCAACACAACTGACGACACTGAAAAAGGCTGAGCGTAGCTCTCGGAATTGGCCCGCAAAGTTCCCCTCCTCAATGGCTTCCCTACATAAAAATGACTTTGGCTTTCAAATTCCTTATCATTTCTCATGTTCTGAACCTCTCTAATGCTGCTAAGAACCCATGGTTTATATAGATGTGGAGTTGGTATCAACCTCCCAACTTCCGCCCAAGATATGGCCTCAAATCGGGCTCCAGATCCCCCAATATTGACTAAAATCCATTAAAACCAGCTGAAATAACCAAAAAAATCATAACATATGGTTTGAAAACCCATATTTGGGAAAATACAAGTGTGCAACCCCCTATTCCTAGGCTCCTGGTCACATGTGCGGGTCCATGTGCCCACGGACTAGAATTGGTGCATTGGCCCCCGGTCTTGGCTCCTGGTCCTGTGGGTATGGCCATGTGGTCAAGTCCTTACCTCTCGTGCCCCAAACTCTGGACTGGCTCCCAAAACTCAGTCGTATGGCATACCCCATGTGGCCACGGTCTATACTCCACGTGCTCCAATTGTCTTAGCCCCTGGTCTACAACTCTGGTCACACGCCTTGGTCGGCGGGGCTAGCCCTGCCAACCGAGCGCTATCCCCCACATATCTGCACATACCAACTTTTATATTATTGTTGCCACATAGTTAACAAGTAACACTAGTCGTCCATCCAGTTAGCCCGGGAGGTTAGTCTGTTGGCGCAAGCAGAGGTCGAGGGTTCGAAACTTGCGAGTAACAAATTTTTTGACCTAGCCAACATTGGCTAAATCCGAGGTGCCACATGGTGCCCTCTGATTGGGCCATGTGTCGCCCCGTGATTCTTTCGCACAATATAGTCAATGTCCAGTCAGTGCACAATCAGCATGCATAGTCAGTTACCATGTCACTACCATACAACCCAGTCAGTTGCCACATCAACATCCTTACAACCCAGTCACCCTACTGCGTCAACATCCATACAACCCAGTCACCCTACCACATCAGCTTCTATACAACCCAGTCACCCTACAACGTCAATATTCGTACAACCACCTGTCATTTGTGCTACCACGTGTCAACCTATCATTGGGCCACATCATGTACAGACTGCCACGTGCCATCCGTACAGTGCCACATGTCAAATTCGTACTTGTCCAACTTAACCTGAAAGCACCAAATTTGAGTGACACGTGTCACCTCCTGGTGATGCCATGTAAGCATGATGACGTCATCATGGCGTACTACTGACGTCACCTGTCGTATTGGTGACATCAACAATACGGTCTATTGACTTTTGACCAGTTTGATTTTTTGTCTGTTTGGGAAATCAGTCAGAACACAATATCTTTCACATACGACGTCCATTTGCGAAAACAATTATATGGATTTAATTAGCGTGAGGAGCCGGACGTAATGGCGTTGGTTTCGTCCGATTCCAAAAACTTTGAATTTTAGGCCTTCCTGGATCCATTTTGGATCAACTAGAAACTACTCAATTATCATGAGAACATAAGATGAAAATCAAATATGCAAGTACACGTTTTCCAACAACTTAATACAAGCTATTACAATTCATGCTCTCCAAACTCTAGCTAGGGAAACCATAAGAAAACCTTAGCCACAAGCTCCTCCTAGATAGGAATCATACCCAACCAAACCTGGTCATTCCACCAAAATCCACAACAAGCTAGTATACACACTAGAAAGTCTTCCTTATCACCTATACTTACATCCCACAAGTGTACAAGAGAAAAAAAGGCAACCTCTCACTATCCTCTCCACATCAAGCATTCCAAGTAGCTTTAGGTTTTCCAAATGCCACAAAACCCTAATCTCTTCTCTCACAAAAAATATAAGGACAAGTACTTTCCTTTGCTCCTCTAGAGTTTTTCCCAAACCCTAGCTTCCTTGTCTTCTTAGGGAAAACCCTAACACTAGTGTTCTTCTTGAATCTCCTCAAGAACTCTAGCGATCAAGGTATAGAAAGAAAATTTCAATAAAGAAGAGGACAAGTGAAAGAGGCAAGTTTGCTCTAGATTCCACATCTCTAATACAATGATGAAAAAAAAGACTCTCTCCTCCTTTTATTTATGTGAAGCACTACATAGGTCCACATGTGAAGCACTCTAACTCTTAGTGACACATGTTAAAATCCAAGATATGCATGTCCATAAATCAAGGGTTCAAAGGTGATCCCTCCAAAATAAGTGTGCAACACTCCTTTTCCAAAGGCATCTAATGCTCCAATTCTCCCTCCTCAGCCATGTGTAACTTTAAGTCCACACACATACATGATTACGACTTAACCCAATCATCCTCAATTCAAGTACAAGCCTTCATGCAAGAAAACAAATTCCCACATGCTACCTAGGGCTCATTTCTTAGTCCCAGATGCTCAATGATCCTCCTCCAAATGGATCATTCTCCCAAGTAAGTAACCAAAATCCATGTATGCACCTCATGAAGAATATCACCAAGCCACAAAGGTCTCCAACCTCTTATGGAAGTGCACCACATAAGCACCAAGTCAATCCACAACAATCCATGAGTAAGTTATCTCCAATGTGTATATCCATAATGGTACAACCAAGGGTAGTCAACACACCATGCACCCCACATCCTATGAAGCACCCTTAACCATGGTGTATACACTTTTGAAATAACCCCAAAATTTAACACTCCACCTTTGCGAGGAAAGTGTTTTCACAAACACTAGTTTGCTCCCTCTACAACTCAATCAAACTTGCCATTTTAAAATCTAAACTTGCTAAAGTCTTGGAATCAACCATTAGTCCCTACAAAGGAACTGTCACCTAAATATCATTCTCCTCCTGTTAATGATTGCAGCTATGTGAGACATTCTTCATCTTACAAACCTGTGAGATGTGGATCATTGCAGCCATGTGAGATATTCTCTAGCTTACAAACCTGAGAGAAAGCCCTTGAAGAGGGTGTGTGGTTCCTATCTGAGACAGAGCTGGAATGTAGAGATGACCTCCTCCATTCAAAGAGTTGAGAAGAACTCCAGATGATTATCCCGTGGGAAAGGCGATCTACTGAGTTAGATGTGCCTGTGGCTGAGCACAAGGTGCCTCCTCTGAGCAACAAAGTTGACGAGAAACTCCAGATGACCCTCCTGTGTGATGCAGTGGGAAAAAGGATCTGTTGAGTGGACGTGCATGTGGACGAGCACAGGTGAATGTGTGAAGAACTAGTTCTTCTGTGTAATGAAGTAGGCCAGAGATATGGACATCCCTATGAATGTGCCCCCAGTGGATGAGCACTAGTGGGTGTATCAGATCCCTTGCTATATTGTTCAAGAGTCAGACCTGCCTGTAACCCTAATTGTAATGAAAAGGGTATAGGTCGGCCCCACCTTAATGTGATTGGTAATTAATGTAAAAGATAATTAATCTGGTTAATATTAATTATATTACAAGCTAGTGAGGTCGGCCCTGTTGTGCCAATAGAAAATTTTGTTGACAGGTTCAAGTTAGTATAAGTAAAGGTAAATTCCCCATTGAGGAAACATATATTTCAAGTGAGTTTGGAAATTTTAGCAAGTACACCTTATTGGGAAAAGTGCACACCTCTCTTGGGCACTAGTCTTTTAGGGTTTGAGCACCCTCTTGTGTGCTAGGTTTTATATTGGTGGTGAAAGTATTTCTCTTGAGGAATATAGCAAAGGATTTGGTTGGGTTTTCTTCTTTTGTTGAGAAGGGTTTCCTATGGTACTTCTTGTGTTCTTGTGCATGGTGCTTCTTCTTGTGATCTTGGTTGTTGCAACATTTATGGTTATGGTTAAATGATAAAAATGGAATGAACTTCATGCTTAACCTTGACTATTGAAAAATCAACATGGTATCAGATCATAGGTCTTGAAAGAACCCATTGCACAAGCATCCACCAAGTCTCAACTCACCTTTTGCAGAACCGTACAACCCTTCTAGGGTTTCCAGAAAATTTCGTACGACCCTCCTCTCAGTGGTGATCGAGCCCTTAATACTTGAAAGATGGGGCTACTTTTGGCATAGAAGAGTACGACCTCCTCCAACGCATTTCCAAAAGATCTCAAAGTGAAATTCTGATAAATTTTGATTTTTGTCCCTAGGGTTTCTAGGCTGCCGAAATTTCCTGCAGAATATTAATTCTAGATTTCTGAAGAAACGTTTTCTCCTGAATTAGCAAGCATCTTTGTGACACTATAAGTCGATTGTTGGCAGTCATAAGTCCAACATAATCCAAGGTTACTAATTCAACCTAATCTTTAGGTTTTCAAAATCCAGTTAGCGAGAGTTTGAAGAAACCAATCGAATGAAGAATAGAGCCTTAGTAGAAGATAGGCTTGATGGAGCAAGCAACTTCAACTCCTGGAAATCAAGGCTTCAAGTCACCCTTGAAGAATATGACCTCTTGGATGTGGTAACTAAAACCCTACCAGCCACAACTACGAATATAGAGAAGAAGATAAGAAAGGAAGAAGATATCAAAGCAAGAAAACTAATCATCTACTTAGTAGGAGATCACCTCTTACCTCGTATTACCAACCTGAAGACAACCTATGACATTTATGAAGCTTTAAAAAGAATGTTTGAAAGTGACAACACCCTCAAAGCTCTTACCTTGAAGAGCCAACTTCAAAGTACTAAGATGATGAAAGGTGACACAGTTGCCATCTTCTTTATGAAGTTATCAGAGATTAAAGAATAACTAGAGACCATCAGAGAAATCATGTCTGGTAGAGAACTTGTCTTAACCACTCTCAACAACCTCCCAAAATCATGGGAGCCCTTCCTTCAAAGTATCAGTGGAAGAGAAGCTCTACCAAACTTTGATCGTCTATGGACTGATTGTACTCAAGAAGAACTTAGACTTAGAAATAGAGGAGTGGAATATTCCTCAGAAGAAAATCATGCTCTTGAACTTCATACAAAGAAAGGAGGAAAATTCAGAAGAAATTTCAGGCAAACATTTAAAGGTGAAAAGTCTTCATCAAATCCAGGTTATCAAAGAAGAGATGTTTTAGAAATTCAATGCTTCAGATGTGACAATTATGGACACTATGCAAGAAACTGTCCAACCAAGAAGAAGGGAAGACAATATGCTTCCACCGCTAACATTGATCCAGACCCACCTCAAAAGAATGAAGAGAAGAGAGAGGAGAAGTACTTACTCTAAAATTAAAACATGACTACAGATCCAAGTAAATTGGTTGATCATTAATTCTATAGTTGATTGCATTTTTTTTAATAAGTAAAGAGTATTATATCCAGTGTGGGAGCTCTCATGACTTGGACCATTATCCATGGTATGGGAGTCTAAACCTTATTGATTGATTATTATGTTGGTCAAGAAGACATAAAAGATCTCGCAAGCAAAGAAAAGAAGACTTTCATCCTTCAGAGTTTAGAGAGAGTTACTTGAATCAAGAGGGAGTCAAAACAAAATAAAAGGAAGGAAGAGAAAATATCTTCTCCCCCTTCAACACTTCAAAGGGAGATAGACAATATTCCAGTCGATTCA
>SNQJ01S0014020.1:37645-47672 GCA_010110895.2 Picea sitchensis
TTTTTCAAGGCGTTGAGTACTTTTTCTGAGGTTTTTCTCTACTATATTGATATTTGGTTCTTAACAAAGTGGTTCCTCTGTGTAATGTAGTGAGATAGAAATATGGACATCCCTATGGATGTGACCCTAGTGGATGAGCACTAGTGGGTGTATCATATCCCTTTCTATATTGTTCAAGAGTCAGACCTTCCTGTAACCCTAATTGTAATGTAAAGTGTACAGGTCGGCCCCACCTTAATGTGGCTGGTAATTAATGTAAAAGATAATTAATCTGGTTAATATTAATTGTATTATAAGCAAGTGAGGTTGGCCCTGTTGTGCTAATAGACACTTTTGTTGACAAGTTTAGGTTAGTATAAGTAAAGGTAAATTCCCCATTGAGGAAACATATCTTTCAACTGAGTTTGGAAATTTCAGCAAGTACACTTTCTTGGGAAAAGTGCACACCTCTCTTGGGTGCTAGTCTTCTAGGGTTTGAGAACCCTCTTGTGTGCTAGGTTTTCTTGGTGGTGAATGAATTTATCTTGAAGAATATAGCAAAGGATTTGACTGGGTTTTCTTCCCTTGTTGAGAAGGGTTTCCCAGGATACTTCTTGTGTTCTTGTGCATGGTGCTTCTTCTTGTGATATTGGTTGCTGCAACATTAATGGTTATGGTGAAATGCTAAAATGGAATGAACTTCATGCTTAACCTTTCTCATTGAAAAATCAACATGGTATCAAAGCTTAGGTCTTGAAAGAACCCATTTCAAAAGAATATACCAAGTCTCCTCTCACCTTTTACAGAACCGTACGACCCTTCTAGGGTTTTTAGAAAATTCGGTACGACCCTCCTTTTAGTGGTTTTCTAGACCTTAATACTTAGAAGTTGGGGATATATTAGGAATAGAAGAGTATGGACTCCTCCAATGCATCTTTAGAAGCTCTTAAAATCAATTTTTGATTTTTTTGAGTTTTTGGCCCTAGGGTTTCTAGGGCACCAAAATTTCCTACAGAATATTAACCTTATATTTCTGAAGAAACGTTTTTTTTTCTTAAATCAACAAGAATATTTGTGACACTATCAAGTTGATTGTTGGCAGTAATAAGTCCAACATAATACAAGGTTACCAATTCAACCTAATCATTAGGTTTTCAAAATCCAGTTGGCAAGAATTTGAAGAAACCAATCAAATGAAGAACATAGCCTTAGTAGAAGATAGGCTTGATGGAGAAAGAAACTTCAAATCCTGGAAATCAAGGCTTCAAGTCACCCTTGAAGAATATGACCTCTTATATGTGGTAACTAAAACACTACTAGTCATAGCTACATATGTAGAGAAGAAGATAAGAAAGGAAGATGTCAAAGAAAAAAAATTAATCATCTGCTCAGTGAGAGATCATCTCTTACCTCGTATTTCCAACCTGAAGACAACCTATGATATGTATGAATATTTAAAAGAAATGTTTGAAAGTGAAAACACCCTCAAATCTCTTACTTTGAAGAACCAACTTCAAATTACTAATATGACGAAAGGTGACACAGTTTCCATTTTATTTATGAAGTTATAAGAGATTAAAGAAAAGCTAGAGACCATTGGAGAAATCATGTCTGATAGAGAACTTGTCTTAACCACTCTCAATAACCTTCCAAAATCATGGGAGCCTTTCCTTCAGAGTATCAGTGGAAGCGAAACTCTACCAACCTTTGATCGCATATGGACAGATTGTACTCAAGAAGAACTTAGAATTAGAAATATAGGAGTGGAAGATTCCTCAGAAGAAAATCATGCTCTTGCACTTCATACAAAGAAAGGAGGAAAATTCAAAAGAAATTCTAGGCAAACATTTAAAGGTGAAAAGTCTTCATCAAATCCA
The DNA here is from genome assembly GCA_010110895.2 of Picea sitchensis. Taxonomy (NCBI): domain Eukaryota; kingdom Viridiplantae; phylum Streptophyta; class Pinopsida; order Pinales; family Pinaceae; genus Picea; species Picea sitchensis. The sequence continues at coordinate 39,502 of SNQJ01S0014020.1, forward strand.
GGTTATCAAAGAAGAGATGTTTCAGAAATTCAATGCATCATATGTGACAATTATGGACACTATGAAAGAAACTGTCCAACTAGGAAGAAGGGAAGACAATATTCTTCCACCGCTAACATTGATCCAGACCCACCTCAAAATAATGAAGAGAAGGGAGAGGAAAATTACTTTCTCTAAAACTAGAGCATGACTACAAACCATGTAAATCAATTGATTTAAAATTTTATAGTTGATTGCATTTTTGAATAAATCCCTAGTATGGGAGCCCTCAAAGACTTGGAGCATTATCCCTGGTACGAGAGTACAAACCATATTTGATTGATTATTATGAAAGAACAAGCAGAGACATTTTCCTTAAAATAAGAGATACCCATTCAACAAACCTAGATAATCTCAGATGGATATTGACAGTAAGATAATACCTTCTCCCCCTTCAACAACTCATAGGAAAAAAACATTATTCAAGATGATCCAATTGCTCCAGTTGATATGTTCATAGATATTGAAGTAGGTCATAAAAGGCTTACCTAGACTCACTCTACAAGAGGCGGAGAAACATACAAGCCTCTCAAGGAACATCCCGAGAAAGTAAAAGAGATTTTCAATCTATTCTTCAGTCATGAGCCACCTTATTGATGTTGAGCCTCCTTATCTTAAAGAAGAAACAAGAGAAAAGGTATGGCAAGATTCCATAAAAAAAGAATACCAATATATCTTAAATGATGCATAAGATATTATTTAGGGACCAGAAGGGAAGTCTGTGGTAACTTCCAAGTGGATATATAAGATCAAACATGCAACTGATGGAAGTGTCTAGAAATACAAAATGAGATATATAGCCAGAGGTTTATCAAAAACAGAGGAAGTTGTCTATGATGAGACACTTGATCCAGTAAACCTGATACACTTCCATCCATACTACCATCCATGAGCTGGAAACTATATCAGATAAGATAAATTCTTGATGATTTTGGAGTTCAGCAAGAGTGTTGTTGATCCAAACCTATATCATTACAATGTTGATGATGAGAGCCTGATTTTGGTGACTTATTCAGAAATCCTTGTTGTTGGATACAAGTAATCCCTGACTTCTGAATTCGAGATGAAGAATTTGAGTATGATGCACTACTTCTTGGGACAAGAAGTATGACAAAGGACCGATGAGATTTTCCTGAGTTAAGGAAAATATACAGTGAAGATTTTAAAGAAGTTCAAGTATGACAGAATACAAAATCCACCGTGATAAATTTAAAAGGAGAAGATTGATGATGACTTAGACGACACTGATCCACAACTGATTGGATCACTTATGTATCTAGTTAAAACCAGACTTGATTCATGCCATGCAGTGAATGTGCCTAGTCATTTCATGATTCAACCAAGACAGACTCACTAAACAACAACAAAACATGAGGCACAGTTAGATATGTCTTTAGATATGCCTCCAGAGTGAACTTGAGTTTGCAGAATATGTCAATTCAGATTGAGAAGAAAGTACAATGGATCGGAAGAGAACAATCGGTTGATGTTCTACCATGAAGTTTTCCATGGTTTCCTGATGCGGAAAGAAACAAAATCTCTTTGGCCTTGAATACCATAGAAGCATAGTATGTACCATAGTGTGTGAAGCGGTATGGATTCACAAGCTTCTGATAGATCTACTTGATCATGAGATGGATCCTATGATGATAAAAAAGAGCCGTGTATAAATCTCCTTGAGAACCCAGTGTTTCACAATGGATCAAAACACGATGAGATGAAATATTCTTATATCAGAGATATGATGTAGATGAAAATCTTACACATCCAGTACCTTCCTACACATGAGAAGATTGCAGACATATTCACCAAACTAACTTGGTGAAGAATGCCTCCCTAGTTGAGAGGGAGTATTGATGACTCCATCAAGGAAAAAATTCAAAATACATCCATGTGAGACTTGACATGATGAAGAATGCCTCCCTAGCTGAGAGAGAGTGTTGATGATTGTAGCTATGTGAGACATTCTCCAGCTTATAAACCTGTGATATGTGGATCATTGCAACCATGTGAGATATTCTCCAACTTACAAACCTAAGAGAAATCCCCTTAAGAGGGTGTGTGGTTCCTATCTAATACAGAGTTGGAATGTAGAGATGACCTCATCCATTCAGAGAGTTGAGAAGAACTCCATATGATTATCCTGTGGGAAAGGTGATCTACTGAGTTAGACGTTCCTGTGGTTGAGCACAAGGTGAACATGTGAAATCCCAAAGTGTTGGGTGCATATTCATGAGAATAGAAATGAAGATGATTTATTAGAATCCTATGAGAATACGATTTGACAAGAAACTCCATATGACTCTCTTGTGTAATGCAATGGGAAATAAGATCTATTGAGTGGACATGGTTGTAGATGAGAACATGTGAACGTGTGAAGAAGTGGTTCCTCTGTGTAATGCAGTGAGCCGAAGATATGGACATCCCTATGGATGTGCCCCTAGTGGATGAGCACTAGTGGGTGTATCATATCCCTTGTTATATTGTTCAAGAGTTAGACCTGCCTGTAACCCTAGTTGTAATGTAAAGGGTACAGGTCAGCCCCACCTTAATGTGATTGGTAATTAATGTAAAAGATAATTAATCTGGTTAATATTAATTGTATTATAAGCTAGTGAGGTCGGCCCTGTTGTGATAATATACACTTTTGTTGACAGGTTCAACTTATTATAAGTAAAGGTAAATTCGCCATTGAGGAAACATATCTTTCAAGTGAGTTTGGAAATTTCAGCAAGTACACTTTCTTGGGAAAAGTTCACACCTCTCTTGGGCACTAGTCTTCTAGGGTTTGAGCACCCTCTTGTGTGCTAGGTTTTCTTGGTGGTGAAGGACTTTCTCTTGAAGAATATAGCAAAGGATTTCGCTAGGTTTTCTTTCCTTGTTGAGAAGGGTTTCCCAAGATACTTCTTGTGTTCTTGTGCATGGTGCTTCTTCTTATGATCTTGGTTGCTGCAACATTAATGGTTATGGTTAAATGCTAAAATGGAATGAACTTCATGCTTAACCTTGATCATTGAAAAATCAACACTAGTTACCCTCCATGGATATTTATTTTTTGACCCCCAACCTAGAGTTCTCCCAAATAACCATATCCACTTATGTGACCAATGTCCTACACCAATAAGATCAATGAAATCATGTCTCAATACACACGTGTAGATATGAAATATAAGAAATATAAAATCAATGCAAGTCAATTGATTTCATTAAGTTTTCACAATATTTAATTTGGCTTCCTTAGCCTTCTTCTTCCTTTGATCAACCCCACCTAGAGGTTATGGAGGCCCTGTCCACCTGGCACAACTCGTACTTGTTCACAACATAAGTATTGATTCCATGATCAAACATATATCTATCATAATGTATACACTAATCTACTCAACAATTAAGACTATCAACTGCATCTAGTCAATTGAGTACATTCCATAAGTCACATACATACAAACTAATTAGCAACATGATTTCTAAACCCTTCAGTCAATCCTCAGATTAACCTCCTAATCCTTCTGAAAGAAGAGTTAGGAAAGGAGGGGCATTACATACTACCCCCCTTGGAAAATAACTTGGCCTCAAGTTATTATGTAGTTACTAAAGTCTCATGCTATACACATAATATCATACAATAATATCTTAACTATATATACATACCTCCCCATTTCAGTTTGCTAGTTGACCAAGCCTTCAATCCATTTCAATTTCATATTGTTGTTACCTATCCGATGCAAATTTCTAACCATATAAACAACCAATAACAAAACATAGAAAAAATTGAGTGCATCCAATTATGTACTCGTCATAAAACTTAGGTACCCCTTCCCATATAAATCATAAGCTAGGTTTTATCTACTCATCATAATTTACAATATCCACTTCATTACAAGAGAAAAATGAGATAGAAAAACATGACAACATAATACCAAAACCTAGAAGTTAATTTTTCTCACACAAAGACATTCCAAGAAAAAATGCATTAAAAAAAAATCCCAAGTGACCATCGTATACATGGAATGGGAAAAATGGTCTCCATGGGTAGGACAAAAGGTTCATACTACGAGAAAAATGGTACAAAAATGATGATAAAAATAGCGATATTTTAAGGCTCATCAATTAGTTTGATGTCATGTTTACTTAATTAATTTACTATGAGTAAATATGCTTGGTGTTGGTTACTAATTATTAGTTCTACTATATCATCTAAGTTATTGACCTAGGGTTCATGTCTTTCGGTTTCCAGCAAAAGCTTCTAAAACTATCGGCCCTCCTGGTAAACCAGAAGGCAACGCAACACACAGAATGCACCACGCAGTCTCACCTGAGATAACTTTAATGGGTGGTTGTAAGAATCATGTGTTTACAACCTAGGATTGAGTGCAAGATATGGGATCGGTATTCTATACTATTTATTATAACTTGTAATTGCAACTTATTGTTATTCATGACTTATTCCCTCAATATCGCAATAGTATTTAAACAAGCAATGTAAAAACTCATTCATTCATTAAGCATAACAAATAACTACTGAAAAGATGGTAAATATATGCATGCATTCATCCCATTACACAAGTGTTGCGGTGGTTCACCCCCTCCCAGGCTATGTCCACAAATATTTGGCTCTTGGATCTTTTATTATGGTAGTACTGCATATCTCGTGCCGCACGCTTACAATTCTCCTCAGATGGGTAAGATCTATATGAGGAGAACTAGATCGCATCAGGATCCTCAGCCTATGATCTAATCCTTATATATCCCTTCTCTCCTCTCCTCTAGCTCAAAAACTTACAAAATAGTACATAACAACATTACAATTCACATCGACTCGTGCATATCTTGATGTAACAATACAAAATCGAACTAACAAGAAGGAACCCCCTATGATACCTACTTATCTATATTTATATATTTCGGGCTCTTCATTCGTTTACAATATATTACCAAAACCCTAACCCTACTGAAGTTAGGTCTTCCTCCCATGTGCGTGTGTTGTTTTTCCTTCCACCTATCGCTTTCCTTCTGCATGCCTTCTTGCATGCACATGTGTTGTGTTTTCCTCCAACTGTTACTTCAGTTTCTGCACACATTCTTTCCCCACGATCATCCATCTTTCCACTTCGGCCATCCTTCTTTCCAATTTGGCCTACTGCCAACGGCCCCCCAAAACTAACATGTGGCTCATCCTGAGCCACCTAATCCTTTTGAGCTTCCTCAATCTCCTTGGTGATTGTCTAGAACTTTTCCTTGAGCTCAGTTGTTTGTGTCAGTGCCTGCGTGGTCTTATCCTTGATTGTGTCCACTACCTAGACTGCCACTTCGTCGCTCAGAAATCCTACACATTTTGCCTAGGTTTGTGCTATTTGTGTCTTAGCTTCCTCTACCTGTGCCAGTACTACTTCTACCTTCTCCTGTAATGGCTCCATTTGAGCCTGACGCTCTTGTTTATGGGTATGCGCAAATATTAGCTATGCCTTCAATTTCTTAATCTCTTGCACCCCTTTGACATGTTCTGGGATTGGTATGGTCTTCTGCTTCTTCTTGATCTCTTGGATTTTTGTATTGATCCTTTCCTCTTCCTTGTCCCACCATTGGACCTGTGGATCTTCCTCCAACCTTGTCCAAAGTTGCGTTTCTTTATCGAAAAATTCAGTTGTTGTGCTAACCTGATGCTCTATCTCCTACAGCTGCGTTGTTTCTTCCTGCTTCCTTTTCTCCTTCACTACCGATGGAGTGGTGGGTATGAGTTGTTCTCGGAGATTCTCGATCTTCTTTTGATATTGCTCGATGGCCTACACAATCTGATCAACATTTTCTTCTACTAGAAGTTCATTCCCTTGCGCAGTGTTTGGAAGTTTCTCAAAAATTCCTCCTACTCTTCATTCCAGTTCGTTCATGCGTTCTTTTTCCTCCTGAGTTTCGAAATTGGCCTCTCACAAGCATTTTCCAACGCCTCCCTCTTCTTTGTTGCTTGTTGTAATTCGACTAAGTTTCTGTGTGCGCGAGACTGAACCTCGTGGTCGATGCTAACCTGCAACTTCTGTAGTGCCCTTGATGGCATCCACGTCAAGACCAATTGGATGTGGTTTAAATCCTTCAAGGGTATCTGCCCCATGATTTCATCCATGTGCAACATGCTAGGTGTGATGTAGACCGTTGTGTTTGCATGTGGTAATGAGTGGACTGTATCTCATTCTTCTACATCCACTCTTTCATCAGTTTGTGGTGTTGATGGATTTATGCTCCTGTTGTTTCTTGTTATTTGTACTTCCCCAAATTTCTTAAGGAACTGTCCCATTTCTGCCAGCTCTTTTTGTAGTTTGTCCCTGCGATGTGTTGCATGGTCGAAGTCCTCGGCTAGACAATCCTGGACCATTCTAGCGATCATTTCCCCATCGTCCTCCATGATCATGTATTTTGGTGGTTCTTGTTGTTCCTTTTACTTCTTGCGCGCACCTCCTGCCTATGTGGCTGGTCTCTTATTTCCCCCTGGTTCCTGTGTGTTGGGATTTGAGGTAGTCTCCTATGCTCCCTTAGTCTGTTTCTGTTGTTCCTTGGTCGGTTGTGTATTCTACTTATTCCCCTTCTGGTTTCCTTTCTTCTTTGGTCCTTCATCTATCTGTGTTGGATTTCCTTGGACCGTTCATGGTTGCTTGGGCACTTGGATTTCTGGAGGCTGTGTTTCTCCTTGCTCTGCCTCTTCCTCTGTTGTTCTTTGCAGTACTTCTTGGGTGATGGCTATAATATTCCATTCGTCGGGCCATTCATTAATGACCATATCGATATCACCTGCTATGATGTAATAGCGCATCTGTAGCCATTGTTTAGTCAGTTCATTCGTTGCCTCTATCCACATTGCTTGTCGTGTGGTCTGGAAATTAGTGATGTCTGTGTATCACACGACAACCTTTGGTGTTGTTCTCCACGATCGGTTGATGGCTTCCTGTATGTATCATAGGTATTCTTCAAATATGATCCCACTCTCCCTCTTATGCCTAGAATTTGGCCCTGCTTTTAGCTATAGATACCTCGCTCCCGCTGGCTGTGGTCTGGTACAAAAAACTACATAGCTTGGTTCTCACCATCCCATGAAGGCTATTAAAGTAATCAGCCATGAGTAGTGGAACTTTGTGCCTAGGTCTTGTGCATCCTTGTAGTCCTCTAGTAATAAGTTCAATAAGTATGGTTCCCATCTCAATGAGGTGCCTTCTGCGGGCTGGGTTGCAACTGCAATGACTCTAGCTGGTACTTCCTCCCTGTGACATTTTCTTAGCAACTTGCAGTCTAAGATTTTTGTGCCCAATTGTGTGGCTGCACTGTTGATCCATTTGATGATGATGCCTCTCGTCCCCCTGGAGGTGCCATACTTCTTCATTTCTTCTACCAACACTTTCTCATTGGATTTTTCATCCAGAACCAACGTGAGATCCATACCCTGAATTGGTAAGCATGTTATTTGCGGAATAAGCTCAACAGTTATGGGGACGGGTTTATCCAACCATATGTCCCCTCAAGGTGTGACTGCTAACATATTCTTGACGCATGTTGTTGTATTCCGGCCTCTGCCAAAATGTGGTAGGTTCAACAGACCTAAGATTCGTGTTTTCTCTAGCCCAATTGCCCACTGGTATGGTTGGTTAATCATTTCTCCAAGATGAGTTGTGCCTATGGTTTGTATAAATACCCTCTGTGCAAGTTCCGGGAACTTGGCTTCATCTGCTACATCATGGTCTGAGTATTTGAGCTTCCCGATGTGACCCAGTAGCTTTGGTCCTACTTGTACCCTAGCTGGTATGTGTGGTAGAACAATTTTTGCTATAGGTTTCTTGCATGGTGAACTTGGTATCTTTATCTTGTCCTTCTGCTGCGATGGTTGGCTCGAAGTTCCAACGGCTTCTAGCTATCCCTTTGTATGCCATTCCGACCAAGACGATACATCGTCTGCAGTCTCCCCTATTAGGTGTTCTGAGATGGTCGTTTGAGACTCATCTAGCTCCATTGTTGTTGTCAAATTTGGTGTTGTGCCATTAGCTTCCGGATCTACTTCTGTATTCTATGGTTGCACCTCATTTCAGGTTTCTGCTTCATGGATCTGCGGTTCCTACATCGTTGTGTCTGTATCTACATTTGTGGCCTCTGTTGCT
>SNQJ01S0014020.1:51833-63740 GCA_010110895.2 Picea sitchensis
TAGTCTTCTAGGGTTTGAGAACCCTCTTGTGTTCTAGGTTTTATCTTGGTGGTGAAGGTCTTTCTCTTGAGGAATATAGCAAAGGATGTGGCTGGGTTTTCTTCCCTTGTTGAGAAGGGTTTCCCAGGATACTTCTTGTGTTCTTGTGCATGGTGCTTCTTCTTGTGATCTTGGTTGCTGCAAAATTTATGGTTATGGTTAAATTCTAAAAATGGAATGAACTTCATGCTTAACCTTGACTATTGAAAAATCAACACCTCCATCAAGGCATCACATCTCACTTGCTCAAAACAACTGAAAGGATTACAAATGGAAGTAGCCAAAACAATATGGTTAGCATATCTCCCAAGGGGTATACTCAACCTCACCAAATATATAGGTGTTCCTACATGCTCTTATGCATCCTACGATGTTTAAGTAATCCATTTAGTTTCTTTCATGCTAGAGTAGAGGGTAAGGGCATATCAATCCTCATCCACACCTAGATCTAATTATCCAATTACCTCTGAATCAAATTTTTGAATAACAACCTCCTCACTCCTTTCAATCATTGGAGGAGATAACTATGATCTAGAGGACCACACATCCTCATCAAACTTTACACCTCAACCCACCACAATATTCTACTGTGTTGGAACATAGATCTTGTAATATTTAAAAGTCTTAATGTATTCAACAAAACAAGATATTATCACAACATCTCGAATCTCCTCTTTTCTAGGGGCTTGTCACTTGACCACCTATGAATATGAAAGAACATAACCTTGGACAATCAAAAACCTACAAAACTCCAACATCCTTCATATCAACTTCATGGGACAAAATCTTCAAACAACATGTCATGAGTTGTTTCAGACATCCTGTAAATATGATCACATATCCATACAAGACCAACACAAATTTCTTAGATTTATAAAAAATTGAAAGATAAAATACTACACAAGTCAATTCATCCATCCTGAAAGATCAAGCTTGTAGTGCAAACAACAACCCACACATGGGCACCAACAAACTTTAAACATGTGTATCTTTCCCATGAACCTCAAAACCTTTGGTAATTGAAGAAAAACCCTCAACATGATCAAATACTCCCTCTTTCTTGATAGAATCTTTGGTAATTGAAGCAAGATTCTCATCAAGTTCACCTCCTTCTTTTTGAGAAAATCCAACAACCCTGTCTTGGTACTCAATACTCCCATCAACTACAAACTTGGAATCAACCATTGATTTGACAATATGTTTTGAATCTATCTTTGTGGCATCTCACCATACATGCTCTACATATTTCTCCACAAAGCTAGAACACTCATGCAACTTCCAAGTAGTACAAACAAGTGCCATTAGATTAGTAAGTAATCTGTAAAGGCCACCATCTCACACACCTCTGGCCAAAGTCCTTGGAGTTGCTATACTACAATCATTGATAGTGAATTATTTTCCTTCAAATGCAACTCTATACTAAACATATACCAAGAAAAAATAAAACATCATTCAAATTAAGAATATCACCTGATAAAATCTAGATGAAAATGGAGCCTGATCCTTTCACAAAAGGAGTAGAATCAACACCCGTCTCCAAACTCATTCCTCACTTTTGTTTCTGAAATTTGTTGAAGATTTTTTTTATCACAAGTCATATGTATCATTTTTCCATAGTCTACATACCATCTAAAACTTGACTCAATGTTGGAAGATAAATAAGAGACCATGGAGAAGGCAATATCAAGTTGTGTTGATAACTCATCCACTCTTTCTACATTATATACACTCCTTTCTATTTGTTTACATTGCCTGGCTTTCCCTTTTTCTTCTATGGACATTGACTAGCATGATGTCCCTTCCATTGACACCTAAAACATTTCACATTACACAAGTCTTTCTTTCTTGGACTTGAATCTTCCTTCTTTAATCTTTTATTTCTTTCCTTTCTCATCCTCCCAATAAGGGCTAGGTATTCTACTTTACTTTACTTTACCGTTCCAACCTTATCTCTTTTTGCACAAAGTCATCCCAACACTTATATAAGTAGGTAAATGCTCATGAGCAAAAACATTTTGGACAAAAAGTTTCCAAGATGGAGCAAATCCATTCAAGGAAATGGACACCAACTCTTTATCCTCCATTTTTTTGTTATGGTAACAAATTGATATTTCAACTCTGTGATCTTGGCTAGGTAGCTTGGCATGGTATTTGTGTTACTCATGCGGACAGATGAAAGCTTGTTTCTCAAGAAGATCTTTCTAAAGACACTTGAACTTTCGTATAACCCAACCAAACAATCATCCATCTACTTATCGGTTTTCTTCTCTGCAATGTGAGTGATCAAAGGATATTTCACTAAATCAATAATGATTCTCTTTGTCTTTCCTTTCTTCTTAAGATGTAAGACCAACAATACTAGATCGATAGGTGCAATTATACTTTTCTCATTATGCTCCCAAAATTCAACCTCCTCCAAAATCATTTGCAACTTGCTCTTCTAAGGTGTAGAATTGAAATCACCATCCAACCTATCGCACTCTCTAAGATTGAGAGTAGTCATCCCTAGAAACCTTAAGCACACCTCAAAGTGAAATCAACAACTAAAAGAGTAGAACAACCATCCCAAGGTTCAAATGCTTCTCCCAAGTGCACTCGGGTTTCACCCACAATCAATCTATAATAGGTCAAGAATTTCTCCTAGGTACAAAATAACCAAAATACCCAACTCTCTCTTCAGTAAGAGAGTGATCTCAGTCAAATCAACTCTGCCACCATGCTAAAATTTAATTATAGGGAAACTAATGAAAATTCAGAAATTTCACCTCAACCTTGAGGTTCATTGAATCTATTTCTTGTGAAATTTCAGATTTATGAATGAATCTGAAATATAAATTACAACAACATATATTTCACAAGTTTCTTTTCAACCCAATTCACAAAGTAGTAAAAATAAATAAATAATGAACAAGTGTGCTCCAATGGAACAATCTTTAGCCCTTAGGGAACACTTCCCAACCATATAACATATTTGAAAATAATCACTATAGTAGATTTATTACAGCCCTAAATCTGCTCCTTTAGCTTCTATATGTTTGTTAAATCCCTTAACATAATATTTTCAATGTTGTGCCAAATCGGCATGCATAATCAACACTAGAAACTACTCAATCATTGTGAAAACATACAATGAAAATCAAGTCTGCAAGTACACAAAGTTTGGGCAGCAAAGCATGCTTCACACACACACAAACACACCAACAAATAAATACAAATTGATACAAGTCATGCTCTCTAAACCCTGGCTAGGAAAACCATAAGAAAATCCTAGTCATCAACTCCTCCTAGCTAGGAATCACTTCCAACCAAAGTTGGTCGCTCCATCAAAGATTCGAAACAAGCAAGTATACACACTAACATGTCCTCCTTGGAACTTGTGCTTGCATCCCATAAGTATACAAAAAAAAACAAGATAATCTCTCACTATCTTCTCCACATCAAGCACTTCAAGTAGCACTAGGGTTTCCAAATGTCACAAAACCCTAGTCTCCTTCTCTCACAAGAGCTGCAAGAACAAGTGCTTCCATTTTCTCCTCGAATATTTCTCCCAAATCCTAGCTCTCTTGTCTTCATAGGGAAAACCCTAAACTTAGTCATTTTTAATTTCATCAAGAACCCTAGCTCTCAACACAAATAGATCAAAGTATAATAAATAAGAGTACAAGTGAAAGAGACAAGTTCAGTATGGCTCTCACATCTCTAATACAACGATGAGATCATAATGATGAATGAAAATACTCTCTCCTCCTTTTATTTACATGAAAGGTGAGGGAGGCCAACAATAATAAAGTGGTCTACATACAAAGTGCTTCAACTCTAAGTAATACTTGTTAAGATCCAAGGTATGAATGTCCATCAAACAAGGGTCTAAAGGCACAAGCTCGACAATAATTGTTCAATACTCCTCCTCTTCGGGCCTCTAATGTTCCTATTCTCTCTGTACCTAAGCCACGTGTACCTCCAAGTCCACACAGCTGCATGATCATTACTTAACCTAATCATTCTCAAGTCAAGTACCTAGGTTGTATCCTCCTCCAAATGTATTTTCCTCCCGAGAAAGAAACCAACCTCCATGTATGCACCTCATGAAGAATGACACCGAACCACAAAGGTCTTCAACCTCCTATGGAAGTGCACCACATAAGCATGAAGTCCATCATGGTACAACCAAGGGTAGTCGACACACCATGCATCCCACATCCATGAAGCACCCCTAAGCATTGTATACCCTCTTTTGGAGTAACCCCAAAAGTTTACAATGCTTAAGCTATAAGTCCCAAAAAGTTTAATTTCTATCATGTTACGACAAGGCAGAGTTCATATCTTCCTATGAAAAAATGAAAGCATTCACAAATACGAAAAACAAGAACTATAATATTCATAGCTATTTGAGAGAAATTTTATATAAAATACACCTTGTAATATATATTGGATATCTATCTATCTATCTATCTATATATATATATATATATATAGAGAGAGAGAGAGAGAGAGAGAGAGAGAGAGAGAGAGAGAGAGCATTATATTATTATGAATGGGATTTATGTATATACATCATAACATAGATGGATATAATAACATTCTTTGAACAATATGTCTTATATTTACAAATAGAAATGAAAAAAGTGGAAGGGTATATACAATGAACATCATAGCCTCTTCCGAAGAATAAATAAAGTTGAAGAAAATTAGAATATGCAGTGGGTTTAAGGGATTGGGCTTCCTTGATCAATAAGGTCCTCATAGCCAACAACCAATGGTGTATATGATCTTGCGCATAGTAAAAGGTAGACAATGCGCTATGCTCATTCTAAAACATAAACTTACACTAGACTTTCCAAAGGACAAATAAAGTTGAGATCCATAAGCACTACCATATCCCTAAGCAATGTGCACAAGAGACAACCATCTCCAAACACTGTAGCATTTCAATGAATTTGTCTTGAAAGAGAGTTGAATACTAATCCTCAACACAACTCTAACAATGCTTGGGAAACATAGAATCCCAAAAAAACATGCTTCATTGTCTCCAAGTAGTGATAAATCAAACATATCCCATATAAAATCCCACTCTTGGCTAATCAAGCCTTTGAAAGAATCTTGTTATGCATCACCAACTAGGAAAAAACCCTTAGCTTATAAGAGAGTAAAAAAAACCACACACTGTGAAGTCGATGCACCCACATATCCTTGGCATCGATGGATACCCACTTTGAATTGAGAAGTGGGGATAATGGATGTCACTAATGAAGCACCAAAGGAAACCACTTAGAGTCATGCTTAAAAAGTAAGCGTCCAAAGCTCCAAACACAAACTTTCCAAAAAGGCCCCAACGTCCCTATGTTCACTTTGAACACTACACCCTTTAGGATAAGGTTCCTCAACTTCATAAAAGATCAATAATCAGGGGTAGTCAACCCAAACTCCCAAGCAAGGTAACACCACTCCTTCTAACCATAAGAAGAAGAATCCCACAAATATCTTCAAAAGAAAATGTCTTTCTTACTCAACTTACAAGCCTAAAAGTGCAACAAATCCACAATGTAGGACCTCTGAATCCACCAACTCCAAATGGGCCTATTGGCAAGATCTCACCTAACTCTAGTACCCTGTCACTACCTATTGCCAATGGACCAAACCTGTAACAACCCTCCAAGCTAACCATATACTCTGGAAAATAAGAAACCAAAGAGATGAAACAAGTGAGAGAAGAAATAATATCACATAACCCAAAATCCCTTCTAACTTTGACTAGAATGTCAAGTAGTCATTATGCCCTGTGTTGAAACATAGTCTACCAAAGAGTAGTACTAACATTAGTGACCCGCTGAGAAGTCATGAGTATTTTTATCCCCTTTATGAATGGAATAACTTATTACGAATGGAATAACTTATTACATAAATTATCAACAAAGATTGAATAAAGTGTGAGGCCATGGTTATTGCAAGTTTCAACTATAAATAATACATGACGAGAACATACGATGCAATATTAACTTATAGCAAAATCTAGAAATTTTCGTCAGAACATACGATGCAATATTAACTTATAGCAAAATCTAGAAATTTTCGTCTTAAAGAGAAGGTTATAAGTTACCTAATTAGAAATTAGGTCATGGTAATTAGATTATTCAAATAGTAACGATGGAGGATGAAGAAAAATAAGTATCACCTAAATTATAAATTTAACATTATCATAATTAATAATTAATCGAAGGTGGAAGGACCTTTGAGATATAATTAATGATTGCATGGTGTAACACTGAGATTTAACATTAAGTTTTTTAATTAAACTAGTATGTGCACTTTTGCGCTTGAAAAGGAGGCATTGACATTCTTAGTGAAACAACTAACGATTTCTTCTTGGATGTTCCTAAAAGTTCTTAGATTTTTCTTTTCTATATGCAAAAGTGAATATCATAAGGTTGGTGATAAGAATTATAATGTCTTCCTATTTAGGCAAGTGTTTAGGGAATGAACTTGGACGAACAATCATAGTATCAAAGTTTACGGAAAGTTGGAAGACCAATGGATATTTGAAACATCGCTATGGGATAATTTTATTTCGTTCTACCAAAAATACATATCATTGAAGTCTTAAGTGAGTCCATGGATGTGCCGCAATAATAATATGGTAGTTTTAATTTGAAGTATATGGAAGCACATTTCTCTATTAAATTTTTATTTAGTTTGGTATTAAAGAAAAATGATTGGTTCAAAAAGGGTAATGCCATATTTGATTGTAGCATTTAAAGATTTGGTGGTAATCATACTTGCGTAAATCTATCTTAACTCTGGATTTACTATGTATTAAGAGGGATCAAATCTCTCGAGGAGCAAACATCTTCACATTTTCGCTATGTTTTATTTTGGGAAGTTTTAGATAGAATTTTTTTAAGAAGTTGTAAGGTACCAGATCTATTATAATAGCTGAAAACAAAAATATTGCAGAGAATAATAGTAGAACAACACAATAGATGAAACAACAAAACCAGAATAATACCTGTATTGATAGGAAACAATGTTCACTTGCCTCTTCAAGGGGGCAACCTCCAACAAAGCAACACTCTATTACAACAATTCTCAAGACAAGCTCCTCTCATACCTTCTACTCTTATTTATACTAATTTTATTTTCTAAAGAACATTCTAGAGGAAGATCTTTCTAGAAGCAGAAGCTTCTATTATGTCTTCTTACATTGACTTGTTCATATTTATTAAATAGGCCTTATTAACTAGTATCGGCCTTTATTACATGGAAAATATATTATTCTACCTACATGAGAGGTTAGGGGGTTAGGTCCCTAACATGCTCTCTTCCTTGTAGAACAACCTTGTCCTCAAGGCTTGAGATGAGGAAATTCTTGGAGAATAGTGGTCGGCTCCCAGGTGGCATCTTTTGGAGTTCTATCTTTCCACTGCACTAACACTTCCTTGATGGTGCGTTGACGGAGACAATGCTCGCGATGGTCCAAGACTGCTTGTGGCTGCAACCAGATGGAACCTTCAACATCCAACTTAGGAAGAGTGGTTTGAGTTTGGTACTTAGTTCCAATCACCTTCTTTAAGCATGAGACATGGAAAACATGATGGATCTTAGAATGACTGGGCATAGCTAACTGATAGGCCACCTATCCCACGTGCTTGAGAATTGTAAGGACCATAAAATTTGGGAGCAAGCTTCTGAAAGTGTTCAACTTTGAGTGAAGTTTTCTTGTAAGGATGTAGATGAAGAAACACCTGGTCCCCTTCAACAAAGTGGCATTCTGAATGTCCTTGATCTGCTTGTTGTTTCATATGATTCTGATCCATGACCAAATATTCTTTGAGAGAACGGAGAATGACTGCACGGACTTTAAGAGTTTTGTCAACCTCCTGAACCTTCGAGACCCCTGGAATGTAGGAAAGAACTGATGAGGGATTTTGTCCATATACTGCTTCAAAAGGGGTCATGCGAGTAGCGGTATGGTAATATGTGTTATACCACCATTCAGTTAGGGGTAACCATTGAGCCCACTGATTTTGTCAATCAGATGCAAAACACCGCAAATATGTTTCCAAACACTTGTTGGAAACTTCAGTTTGGCCATTAGTCTAGGGGTGATAAGCAATACTAAGATGTGATTGTGTGCCCTAGAGCCTGAATAGGTCTTGCTAAAAATTGTTGGTGAAAGTGGGATCTCTGTCAGATACAATAGAATGAGGCATGCCATGAAGCTTGAAAATCTAAGCCACTGTGGATGTTGTGAATGGATGTTGAAGAGCACAAAAATGAGAATATTTGGAAAGACGGTCAACTACTACCATGATGAATGACTTATTTCCTGATTTAGGTAAACCCACAATGAAATCCATAGAAATGTCCCTCCAAATAGCTGGTGGAATTGGAAGTGGTTGTAGTGTGCCCGGAGCTTTGATAGTTTCTCCCTTATTGTGTTGACATACATCACATTTAGACATAAAGGTCCAAAATTCATGTTTCATATCGTCCCAGAAAAATGAACGTTTAACTCGTTCATAGGTTTTGGTAAACCCATAATGCCCCGTTGTTGGTGAAGCATGAAGCTCAGAAAGCACCGTGGATTTAAGTTGCGACTGGTGGCTTAAATACATACGATCTTTGTAGTGGAGATCTTCATTGTGCCAAGAGTACAGTGAAGAAACTGGAGAATTGTATTGCAATTGTTGGATTAGTCAAGAAGTTTTGGGGTCTTACAGCCATTCCTGGCGAACTTCTTGGAGCTACTCTAGTATAATGAAGGAGAGGGAAAAAATGGATCCTTCTTCTTCGTACTTTCGGGACAGAGCGTCAACCACTACATTTTCTTTTCCCTTCTTATAAATGATCTCATAATCATAGTCAAATATCATGGTCACCCCTTTTTGTTGCTCCTAGGATGGAATCCTCTGTTCTAGGAAATACTTAAGGCTCTGTTGGTCTATTTTAATTTGGAAGTGTTTCCCCAATAGATAAGGACGCCAGAGATCCACAACATGCAGAATAGCCAACATTTACTTTTCATAGATTGATTGGCTAAGATGTCGCTCCAAGAGTTGTTTGCTAGTGAAGGCCAAAGGCCTGCCCTCTTGCATGATTATTGCTCCAACTCTTTTCCTGGAGTCATCACATTTCAGGACAAAAGTCTTTGTGAAGTCAGGAAGGGACATGACATGGGTTGTGCATATGGCTTCTTTCAATGCTTGAAATGATTGATCGGTTGTTGGAGTTCAAGTGAAAGAATTATTTTTAAGGAGAGCAGTAAGAGGCATTGTAATTTTTCCATAATTCTTAACAAACTTGCGATAATATCCTGTTAAACCCATAAAACTACGTAGGCTCTTGATATTTTTGGGGTGCGTCCAGTACTGCATAGCTTCAATTTTCTTAGGATCCACCCTTACACCATCATTGCCGACAATATGACCCAAGTAATCCACTTTCAAAGCTCCAAAGACACATTTAGATTTCTTGAGAAAAAGTTGGCACTGAGAGAGTAGAATGAGAACTTGATCCACATGGCTAAAATGTTTTGTCCAGGTTTGACTATAGATGAGAATAACATCAAAGAAAACTAGGACAAAATGATGGAGAAAAGGACATAAAACATGGTTCATGAGACTTTGGAAAGTGGAGGGAGCATTACACAGGCAAAAGGGCATGACCAAGAACTCATAGTGACCCTCATGAGTTCGAAAAGTATTATTAGGAATGTCTTCCTCTTGCATACATATCTGGTGGTATCCAAAACGAAGATAAATTTTAGTAAAGTACTGAGCACCACTTAATTCATCTAAGAGATCATCAATGATAGGAATGGGAAATTTGTCTTTGATGGTGAGTTTATTGAGGGCGTGGAAGTTTGGAAACATGCTCCAAGTACCTTCTTTCTTGAGTACCATGACCATAGGAGAAGAGTAGGGGTTGGTACTAGGGCAGATAACACACGCGGCTAGCAATTCTTGAACAATTTTCTCAATTTCATTCTTTTGGGAAAGGGGATGCAATAAGGGAAAACATTAGGAGGAAGATTGTCGGGGATGAGAGGAATGGAATGATCATGAACACCACAACAAGGAGAAAGTCCCTGGGGGGTGGAAAAAATAGCTTGGTGTTTGGAGATGGTACATTGAAGGTCAGGATGCATTGATGGGGTCTCAATTGCTTGGATAGAATGTTGTTGGGAAATAATGCCATAATGACCTTTTTTTAGGAGCTTTTCCATTCGATGGGAACTGATGATCTCAGGTGAACCTATAGTGATCCTTGAAACTTATATTGTTGTCCATCATGTTGGAATTGCATGGTTAATTCCTTAAAATCCATGAGGATGGAACCAAGAGTGTGTAACCATTCTRCACTGAGCACAATATCACAACCACCCATGTCAATATAAAACATATGAGATTTCARGTTGTACTGCCCAATTTGGAGACACACATTTTCACAACACCCCCCACATTTCATGAAACCTCCATTGACAATCATGATTTGGAAGTTGTTGACTGCATGGATATAACAATGGGTTTCTTGGAAAATACGACGATGAATAAAATTATGTGTACTTCCACTGTCAATTAAGATGATGACCTTTAGATTCTTAATGTATCCAATGAGCTTGAGGGTTTGGGGAACATACAAGCCAGTGAGAGCATTCAAGGAAATGATTGGTTCGACTGCTAGAGGGTCAGCGAGCGGAGTAATATCAGTTGGCTCAGGTAATTCTATCATAGGGGGGGTCTTAATCTCTTATTCAGAAACATCCTCAAAGATGGCCATAAACAAATTTTGTTCCTTACACTTGTGCCCAGAAAAATATTTTTCATTGCAATTATAACAAAGGCCCTTGAGTTGGTGTTCCGTCATTTCAACTCAAGTTAACTTATGGATCTTGAGGGGAGTGGTAGGAGGGGCGGGATTGGTAGGTCGAGTGCGAGGAATAAATGAAGGTTTGTGGGTCTAAGCAGAGACAATTTGTTTGACTTCCTTAGCACGTTGAGTAGCTTCCAACCAAGTTTGAGGATGAGCCATGAGGACCTAGGCTCGAATTTCATCTTTGAGGCCACTGATAAAACATTCCCGGAAGAAGGCATTAGACATGCCCTCCGTTATGAAATCCAAGTGTTCAAAGGAAGATATAAAGTCTTCCAATGTGCCATATTTCTTCAACTTGGTCAAACGACCAAGATAGTGGGTGTCAGTGTCAAAGCGTTCGTATAGCTTTGCCACAAATTGTGTCCAAGCAACATACCCCTGGCATGTCTTTCTATGCCATTGCCACCATTTCCAATGTTCCAGATCCAAATAGAGGACACCATAACGAAGTTTATATGGATCATCAGTAATTCCATGCAAGGAGAAATAATGTTCCATTTGAGTGACCCAACCTGTGGGATCTGATCCATCAAATTTGTTCACCTCAACTAGGGGGAGACGGGGGTCATGAGGAAGGGAGTTGGAATGAAAGGACATATTATAGGAAGAGTTATCACCTTCAGAGTGAGAAGGTTGTTCAAGGGAGGGAGAGCCATGTGAATGTTTCAACCACTGGGCGAGGGAGGCCAATTCACCCTTAACATCGACCAATTCCCATGTAACTTTGGTCTCTAAAGTTCCCAAGCAGGTATTGTTGGAAGCAATTTCATAGGTCAGTCTTTGGATGTCTTCCTTGTTTTGTTTGGATTCATCTTGCAGGTGAAGGAATTCTTGGTTGTGGGTGTTGGCCATGGGTGAATGAGGGGTACGTGGGAGGGGAAGTGGGTCCACGGAAAAAAGAGTAAAAAATGATATATATGATTGTGTTCAGTGAGAAAAGAGGAATGCAATGAGATAGGTGTCAAATAAGGGTGTCAGGAAGGGGTCGAGTCCACG
>SNQJ01S0014020.1:81143-101230 GCA_010110895.2 Picea sitchensis
CGGTACTAAAATTCCATGTGGAGATGTGGAGATGGTCTTATGTAATGACTAAGGTGCAAGCCTAGCGTGAGTAATAAAACTGACATGGAGTCGAGATCCGGTTGGGCGATTCTATCTGGTTTATGATGAGGAAAGAGAAAGGAGTCAGTTGTTGTCGGTAAACATGGGAAAGCCTATGAGGGTGATGTTAGGGACATGTTTATCTTCGACGACGATGTTATGAAGCACCGTTGACAGAGAAATGTGGAGATGAAGGTGTATGGATGATTAAGTCAGGTCACGATGACAAAACGAGTAAGGATGAGGTTGTGTGAGAGAAGGGAAGATGAGCTAGCCTAAGTACCCAATATTTAAGCGTGTAGGAAGAGGGGTAATAAAACTAGTGGGGAGTTTATTTATTTGGATGAAGGTAGCCATGTCTAGGGAGGTTTTTTCTGTAGGTGCATGAACAACTAGGTAAGTCAAAGATTAGTGCCCTATAAAAAAGAAAAACAAAGGTAGTGTGGATCCTCACCAAGATTGATAGTTTGGGTGGGGTTGTTGTGTTGTCACAATAGGTCCCATGTATAAGTATTTTCCTCAATGATGAAGTAGTCCAAGAAGCTCGTCTATAAACCTGAGTCCCATGTCTAAGTGCTCACACTGAGTCCCAATTGATGACTCCTCAACATGATGAATGGATGAGTATTGTGATCTAAATGCCCACCACATTCATGCGGATCCAAATAAATAGAACCCCTCGTATCCAAAATATCATCCACATGACTGCAAAAGGTCAATTGTGGATTGAGAAAGAACACTACCATTGAAGAATATGCAAGTTGGAAACTAGTAGTCATAATTGGCCCTTTGTTAAGCCCTAGAAAAATCCCCATACAAAGCCCCATGTTAAGCATAAAAACCCTTATAAAGCCCTATATATTGAGTTATTACATTTCTAGTGTTATATTAGTAGGTTGGCTAGAACCTTTCATTGTACCCTGAGTGGGCCTAATGGTTAAGAATGTGTGTTTCCTCCTTGGATGTCATAGATTCAAATCCATATGGGGGTAGGGTATGTGTACCTTCATATATTTTAGTAGTCAAATCGTTGTGCAGAAGGGTTCCCTTGTCCCACAAACAAGGGGGTCTCATACACCAATTTGATGTCTAGCTTGGTCATGACCTTAAAAAGAGATTATTATTATAATTGTACCCTTTGTATTCTATATATATATACTAGGGATACCTAGTCTTAGGATCATATTATCTCATCTAATATTGTATTCAGAATTGGATATATTGCAAAAGGGTGTTTCCCCCTCGAAGTGGATTGTATTCATCAAATTTTAATCATTTTTAAGGTGTTGGATCATAACATTTGTTATCATAGCATCGATCCTAGGGTTTTGCTTCTTCAAGCAAGTCATCTTGGAATTTTCGCTATAAATCGTTTTTTGGGATGCTTCAAATAGAGATATTTCGAGGTTATTTAGAAGACATACCAAGGTACCTTGGGTAAAAATTTGAGTTTCTAGTTCATTACACATTTGGATATATACCCTGTGGAAGATAGGGTTTTTTACTCATCTTGAATTCAATTTTAAACGAGTCATCTTGGTATTTTCTCTGTAACTTTTTTTCTGGGTCGATTTAGACGTCAAAATGGATATTACTTAGAAGACATATCAAGGTAACTATGGTAAAAATTTTAGGTTCTATATCATTACACTTTTGGAGATATTGATTATGAAAGACAGGGTTTTTGACTCATCTTAGATTCAGATTTAAACTAGTCATCTTGGTATTTTCACTATAAATTTTTTTTTCTAGGAGATTTCAGATAGTAGAATTGTATGGAGACCGAGGAGACTTTTCATAGTACATGTGTTCCAAATTTAAAATTATGGTTCGCTACACTTTCATCTATATAGTCCATGTAAGACAAGGCTTGTGACTAATCCTAAAATCAGTTTTAAAATAGTCAACTTGGCATTTTCGCTGTAACTTTTTTTTTTTTTTTTTTCTGTAAAATTTCTAACTTTGAAATTTTCATAATCTTGAGGAGACATAGTGAATTACTTTTGTCAAAATTTTCATATTTTGAATCATTATTATTTGATATATTTCGTGGAAGTTGGGATTGTTTAATAATCCTGAAATTAGTCTTAAACAAAACATTTTGATATTTTTTTAATAATATTTCATCAGTGGATGTTCAGATTGTGAAATTTTCAGGAGTTTAAGAAGCTATATCAAAGTACTAAATGTCACAATTTCAGATTCAAAAGGGTTCAAAGTTCATATATATATATATATTAGGACAAAGGTCAACCATCCAAACATACTCCAAATTAAGGGTTTGAAAGGTACGTAACTTACAATTGGCATAACTTTTTATTCGAAGATCTATTTCTGGTGATTCAAAACTTATGAAAAAAGAGAAAACAAAAATAGGAGAATTATTATTTTCTAGTATGGATCCAAAGGATCCTCCAAAATTTACTTCACCAAATAAACCTCCAAAGAGCTCAACCATGACTCTAGAAGAAAGAGATGAAATTTTTCACCAAATTGAAAAAACATAAAATAAGATAAATGAATGTGGATGTGGTGGAAAATAAGATGGATGAAAATAGGAAAGAGATGGAAAAACATATGGAAAATAAGATGGATGAAAATAGGAAAGAGATGGAAAAGCATATGTAAAATAAGATGTTAGAATTGCAAAATTCCATGTCTTCCATGATCTTATATGATCTAGATGAGAGACTCCCTATAGGGGATATCAAAATGCAAGACAATCATGAAAATATAGAGGAAATAAAGATTGAGTCCTAGAATCATGATTGTTCATTACTCCAAGATCCACATCATTAAGGCTTCAAGTTGGCACCAAGGAACTACTTCATTCCAAAGATCGATATGAGGAAGTTTGATGGTAAAGATCCTATAACATGGATATTCTAGATGGAACAATTCTTTGATCTATACCAAAAAACAAGATTACAAAAGGTACCTATTGCACCCTTGTATTTATAAAATGATCAATTTGTTTGGTATCAATGACTTTGTGCAAGAAAAAAGAGTTATACTATCTCTTGGTCCATTTTTATAGAGGAATTGATATCCCATTATGGGTATATTAAGAGAAATGCATTCTTTAGTTAATTGATAAATTCCAAAAGCTCAATCTTAGGGTAAAGAATATTCCTAAGGACAAGTTGTTAGATCTCTTTATGGGTACTTTAAGGGAGAACGTTCAACATGAGGTGCATCTCTTCGAACCTAAATCCTTAGAGCAAGCCTTCAGTATGGAAAGGAAAGTGGAAATAAAAAATATGGCTACTAGAAGGGTGGTCATTGACAACTATAGATATCACCATGTTACCTCTCTTAAACTGACAAGGTTGACACCTTGACAAATGGATGAAAAAATAGAAAAAGGACTATGTTTCAATTATGGCAGCAAGTATATTAAGGGGCATAAATGCAATGAGAAGAAAGTATTCTACATAGACAATGAAGAGGAAGAAAATAAAAAATTGGAACCATCACAAGATTTAGAGCTAGAAGAGACTATTCAAACGATATCTTGTCATGCGTTGGCCAACATCAATATTCCACAAACCCTCAAGATAGAAGGATATATCAAAAATAAAAAATGTAACAGTGTTGATTGATTATGGTAGTACCCATAACATCATCAATTCAAAATTAGCAAAATATCTCATTTTATTTGTATATCCAGCACGAGAGTTTCAAGTAACAATTGCATATGGAGGTACCATAAATTGTTCTGGGAAGAGCCATAATATTAAGCTCAATATGAGGGAGTATTTATTGGATAGTCCCATGATTTCCATCTAAATGGGTGGTGTTGATGTTGTATTAGTGGTCCAATTGTTACAATCATTGGGAACAATGGCCCTTAATTTTCAAGATATTTTTGTGAGATTTTTCTTAGAAGGAAAGGAAATTGAGCTTTGAGGTATCCAAGAGAAACTCTCTAAAGTGATAAGATCTAACAACATGAAAAAATTAATTTAAAAGGGACACCATGATGTAATTGCACAGTTATGCTCACTACGTGTTCAAACATCTATAGCCTTTTCTCCAATGGATCTCTAAAAAGTTATCAACAATCATTCCGACGTATTTGGAGAGATGCCTAAGGGTCTTCCACCTGATCAAGATCATGCCCATGCTATTCATCTACGATCAGGAAGTGTACAACTAGTCTTCCATTTTTCTAGCTTAAATAAGATAATCAGTGACAATATCCCATTGCAAAATATTTTATCAGAGTCTAATGGAGAAGGGAAAAGCATACTAGAACCAAAACTAATCCTTGAAACAAGGATTAAGAAGCTACAAAATTGAGTAATTACTGAGTAACTTGTCAAATGGAAGAAATTACCATTGGAAGAGGCGACATGGGAAGACGATTTCTTCATGAAGACACACCCACAATTATCAAACACTTGTTTGAAGGGGAGGGACATATTAAGCCCTAGACAAAGCCCCATGTTGTTAGCATAAAACTCCTTATAAAACCCTAGATATTGAGGTATTATATTTCTAATGTTATATTAGTAGATCAACTAGAACCTTTCATTGTACCCTTTCATTATAATTGTACCCTTTGTCTCATATATATATATATACACACCCCAAGGAGACCTGGTCTTATGATAATATTATCTCATCTCATATTGTATTCTAAATTGGATATATTGTAAAATGAGATTTCCCCATCGAAATGGATTGCATTCATTGACTTTTTATCATTTTTAGGGTGTTGGATCATAACACCCATAAATTCCTACAATGATGATCTCTGCATAACATCGAGTAGAGTCATGAAATAGAAGGTGAAAGTAGTTGTCTTCCTAGAAATGACAATTGTCCATGTATCAATCTTCATAAGCATCCTATAAATCATACCAAGCATATCTTGCTTGTATCTTCCATATGTCTCCAAGGTTCCAACCTTTGGATTGCTTCATAGGATTCATGTAGTTAAGATGTACAACCATAAATCAAGGTCCCATGTATGGGTGTTGACCACAACACTAAAGTAGTCTAGGGAGCCAGGATCCCATGTATAAGGGCTAGCTGCAACACTGAAGTAATTCAAGAAGCTCATCCATGAACTTGGGTCCCATGTACAAGTGTTTACCGCAAGACTGAAGTAGTAATGGAAGCTCATCCATAATCCAGGGTGCCATATACAAGTATTGTCCTCAATGCTGAAGTAGTCAAAGGAGCTCATACATAACCCTGAGTCCCATGTCTAAGTTCTCATGTTGACTCCCAATTGATGACTCCTTAGTGTGATGAATGGATGAGTATAGTGATCTAAATGCCCACCATGTTCACGTGGATCCAAATAAACAGAACCCCTCATATCCAAAATATCATCCACATGACTGCAAAAGGTCAATTGTGGATTGAGAAGGAACACTACCATTGAAGAATATACAAGCTAGATACTAGTAGTCATAATTATCCATTGACCTCCTACAATGATGATCTTTTCATAAGATGGAGTAGAGTCATGAAATAGATGGTAAAAGTAGGTGTATTCCTAGAAATGACTATTGTCCATGTACCAATCATCACAAGCATCCTCTAAATCATACCAGGCATATATGTTGCTTGTATATTCCTCTTGCGTATGTCTCCAAGGTTCCAACCTTTGGATTACTTCATAGGCTCCATGCAGTTTTTGTACACATTGATTCGTATAGAGTTGAAATACACAAATTGCTTCAAGGTGTAAAATTTCTCCTATTTTGAGTAACTATTGTTTCATATGCTCTTCATAATGCATAGCAAGTCCAAGAAAAATTACAGGAGAGGCTTCTTCCACATAATTTGCATCTTTCGCATACTATGTATACATTATTGGATATTCCTCAATGATGGGGGATAATATACCCATGTAAAATTGCTTAAGCTATTATGAGTATGAGAGCCATGGTTTTGAGGGAGAAAATTTACAACGTTTATAGCATGCTAAATACCAAAAAATGTAAATCTTATAATATACCAAATGAAATCCTCAAAAATCCTCTATTCAATGGCATTGGTTTGGTTGTTGTAAAACCCTATTTTGACCTAGGTAGTTAAATTTAGTTATGACCTATTTTGTTTTTCATTTCTTATTATCTGTTGAACACTATTAAAAGTTAGCACTTTGGTTTATGGACATATGGACCTATGTATATGTGAATACTATGAATAATTGGTGTTGTGTTATTAATGATGGATGTCATGTGAATTACTTCTAGCATGCAAGTTTAATTGAAGTATTTGACATGTGGATACCATGTTTAATGATATGTTTAAATGCAATTAGTACCATCTGTAGGATGAACTAGTTGATTGACATAGTTCATAGATGAGTGGCATGGAAATCATATATCAATTATATTATGGTTATGCATGTGCTTGTGATGTAAACTAACCTACATGTTGAATGGGATATGAGATATCTAGAGTAGTATGATATTAGGTGGTCGATGTCGTGGATATCAAATGAGAAATGGTATGATAGGAAGCATCATTTTGTAATTTTATATTGATTCAAATGCATTGCTATGATGTTTGGGCAAGTGAAATTTTTTTAGGCAGCACAACTACCTAAAAATGGATATTGAATGACAAAGCTCCCAGAACACAATGCCACAATATGTTCTATGATAGGGTTTTGATCCTAGATCTATCGGGAGGGGTGGAGGTACTTCCCACCATTTATCCACCGAAATCTAAATTCATCAGAGGATTGTGTTAATTCATGCTCCCTTAGACATGTTATGGACACTTCCAGTTTCCTATTGAGGAAGCTTGGTCAAGGTAGTTTACACTTTCAATTACGAGTTCTATCTGGAGTTGGATCAATATAGTAAACACTCCATTATAGTCTAGCAAAGGAAGGATACGATCTAGAAGATGGAAGTAGGTTAGGGAAGAAGGGTGTTTAGGATAGTTGAGAGTGTTGTTGGGTTTTAATCATGTAACCTTAGTTCCCGACTTATTTCTTGTTATTTTGTATTAAATTCTTAACTAAGTTATGTTAATCTATGTGAAGGTTTTATTCATGCTAAACTATTGTGATTGATGGATTTCTCCTATCATGTTAGTGTAAATGATTGATTTATTTCATTATGAGGTTGACTACACTATCAACTGGGTTGTGAACATACAAGAAATTTCCATTAGATGTGATGATTGTTGTCATTAATACACACACAAGCTATGTATGTGCCAACTATACACACATACCTTGCGCGAGTACACTAGTATTATTATAWTGTATTAAAATAAGAATTATGCATGTTTGTCATGGGTGTATAATATCTTAGTATAATTGTTAAGTTAATTGATTTGATTACAATTAATGATATTATTAAGTTAATTGATTTGATTAGAGTTAATGTTATTTATTAAGTTAATTGATTTGATTAGAGTTAATATTATTGATTAAGTTAATCGGTTTAATGAAATTTAGTGCTATTATTAAATTAAGTAATTTATTTAGATTTTAATGTTATTTTAAATAGATTGAATTAATTTATTATATATGGGGAAATGCTACAAGTTAAATTGAAATAATTGAGTTTGGTGTGAATTCATTGTTATTTATTAAGTTAGGATAACTTGCCAGAGAATGTCAGAGAAGAGATGACTTAGATGATGAGTTGAGCCTTTCGAGGGGAAGGTGGTGGAAGGAGGGAGAAGGGAAGGAAATTTGAATAAGTTCAAGGTTTGGAGTATTTTGGGAAAGAGATTTTGGTTTTGAGAGGGAGGAGGAAAAAAATGAATGAAGATTGTTATGAGGGATCTGGCACTAAGACTTGGGATTTTGACTTGGCATTCTGGACATATTTGGGTTGTGGTTCTAGGAATTTGGGCACAGAGGGCCAAGAAAGGCCCTAAGATTTTCCTGGATCTAGGGAGCCAGCAAGGTTGTTCCTAGCTAGTTGGTTGGAAAAATCTAGTTCGAGCATTTTTGGAGAAGAAACAAGGAAAGGAGAACACAAGGAGAAACTACAGATTTCATCAAAGGACTAAATCAAATAGACTTAGAGGTATTTTGCTTATTTCTAGTAGCTAGTGTCAAATTGTCCATTACTAGGCTATAAATTGGAAATTTGTTGGATTTTATGCTGAAATTTGATATCTATTGTAATTTCTAGGATGTAATACAATTTAAATCAGTGAAATTATCATATAAATTATTGAAATTCACAGGGAAATGATAAACATAAACTGTGTGTAGGTAAAAACACACATTTTATTGAATTTCCATTCTTATTACATAAGTTCAGTACAAAGATATATGAGGCGTTGGTGAATGGCCTCACACATGATATCCAATTACCAAATCCTTCAATTAAACTTGCACGCTAGAATTAATTCACATAACATCCATCATTAATAACATAACAATAATTATTCACAGTCACGTATACATAGATCGACATGTCCATAAACTGCAGTGTCAATGTTTAATAGTGGTCCACAGATAATAAGAAATGAAAATGTTGTTAGACTATCAGTAAATTTCGCTTCCTAGGTCAAAATGTGGTGTTACAACTGCAATTTGGGCACTTTGTCAAAAAATGTTTTCTCTACAATATTTGCAGCCATCACTAAAAAATCCCTCAAAAAGATGACATTAAATCAATGATTTCTTCTCTTCTTGAACTTCGATTTCAATGAATTTAAAAAAAAAGAGTGTTTTTTCAAAGGAACTCAGATATCCAATTAGTTTCTTTAGATTTTGCATAGAAAGCTACAATAATGGATCTAAGTGTCACAACCTTATTTTTCCCTTAAAAAACTTGCAAAAAAAACTTGTTGGCCCAAGAATATGATCTTTAGCCCTTAAAATTGAATCATAAACAATGTATTAAAAAAATATAGAAATTCCCATTTACTTCATATATCAAAATATCCTTAAGGTATGGAAACACCATACAATGATCTTTTTATGGTGGGAATTCATTCATGTTCACTTGCCTCTTTGAGGGGGCAACCTCCTAATGAGCTAAGGGCCAATACAATATACTCCAATGCATGCTTCATAAGAAGGAATCTATCCTTATTTATAGATAACTAGAAATCCCTAATCATAACTCAATACTAAATATCTAGTGGACATTATTTAGTGAGACTACAATATATTTTTTTCATGCTAACTAGCTGATAGGCTTTATTTAATAATAACAAACATAGTGGACTTAGTCCACCTTATATTGGATGGCCATGTGAACTCAATTAATATTACTCCAATGGGCCCTTTGACCCCATTACACCCCTAAGGAAGATCCCAAAATTTGCCAAACAAGCAAGGATAAACAAGATCATTAGGGAAAAAAATTGTAGACAATACATTTAGGTCACTTAGGTAAATTCACCTCGTGGGATCAAACCCAAGATGGCCTTCTATGTAGAGAATTTCATGGATATTAGAGATAACCTCATAATGAGATCAACCTATACACTTTCCCATTGAATGCACACCCTCAAGATCCCTCTCGACCATTTCCAAGTTGGCTCTCATTGAATTTGAGTGGAAGTCAATCACCATATTCCATGAGTGGATAGGGTTTGTCTACTTTGCAACCTAAAGGGAACCAAGATGGAGGAAACTTTTATTTTTTGATGGTCCACCTATTATGAGATTCGAGGTCGATACCATTGCCTTTTTATGGAGTCATAGAACTCCCTCTCCATCTTCTACAGGCATTAAGACCAATGGTTCTTGACCCTATACATGCAAGAGGCTTCCAAGCTTAGATCATCTTCACTTAGACCATGCCCACCATCAAATACTACTAGTACAATCAACTCCTTCTCGGTGGTCATAGAAAAAGGCACTAAGAGGGTAGAGGGGAGTAATTCCACCTCAACTTCCAAATTTGTGAGATTTCAAGGAGACCCACGCCTTTGCCTATGAGTCCCTTGTAACAGTGTCAAGTCTGGGCCCATGATAATTATTCTATTCATAGCAGGCATCGTTCTTCCTTCTCTTCTAGATCTCAACAAAGAGAAACTTCTTCCAAGTAGCATGCCACACCCATATATTCCAGTACTTCCATGTCTTCCAAGTTGTTCGTACAATCATCCACAATATCTTTCTTTGCTTTAGCCTCAAATGGTAGGAGAGATCCATCTACTGTGAGTATAGATTCAAAGGTTAGCAACTTATCCTCCTCGTCATTAGTAGGAAATGGAAGATCGTGACCTTGAGCACATTCTCCATACACATTCAATCAAGACATTTTCCCACACTCCCTAGATCTGAATAAAGTTATTTTCTTCTCTAGGACTCCTAACTTTGTATCTTTTTATTTTTAGATGATATACTTTAGGCTTTAGATATTTTGGCCTTGGAGGTCAGATATGGTTTTATAGGATTTTCACTTACACAATGTACCTGGTAGTGTCGTTGACCTATTTATGGTCATTCATCGAACATTAATAAAATTATCTTGTCTTATCTTATCTACCACATTATTTAAATTATTACTAGAGAATAACTTGTAAAGTTTTTTGAAAAGGAATATAATAAATATGAATTTGATAAGTCATATTCAAAGCTAAAGGCGTTTATTTCTTTTTACATAAATTTAAAAAGAAAGTAAAAAAAAACTATTTACTAAACAATTATAACAATTTGGAGGTTTTTTTTTAATAATTGTAATTTATTTTTAAAGAAAAATAATTTACTTTTATAGGATAAATATTCAAATCAATGAACCATCCTGTTAAAAATTATTGTATTTAAAGAAAATATATTAAAAATAAACGAGTTAAGAAATTTTAATTTTTTTTCCAGAAGAAAACCTCGTGAGGAAAGCTAAGGGGTGTTGCTCCATAGTCATGGATGGCATTTTTAGTAAATCCATTAACGTAGTGTAGACTGATATGTCTTGACTAGGGGGATTTGAATCGAGCATGTGTTGGCATGAATCTAGTTGAATGCCAAGCAACATTAGTGACCATTGGTTGAGATAACCTCTTGAACCTTTTTTTCCACAATAACAAGAAGGGATTTTTATTATAAAAGGCTATGGACATACTATACAAGTACAATTTTACAAAATGGAGGGTGGGCCTAAAGGTCGTACCCCTATTTATTCGAATACCATAATTCCATATAATTTACAAGTATAGCTATTTTTCCAAAAGCATGTAGGTAAGATGCCACCAGTGTATTGGCATACAACTTGTCCTAGTTAGCACACAAAATAGCAAAGCATCCAAAGAAAATAAAAAAATCAACTTTGCTTAGATATGGCATCCACCTCATGGCCCACTTGTGTAGTTGGGTCTTCAAAGTTCATAGTCAAGGCAGTAAATGCCATTCAATGGGTAGGTTGGATTCCAACAACTTGTATCAGATGAGTAGCAACACATTCCAAAAACGTTTCGAGTGGGTCAAAGGACACATAGTCCACACAATAATCCATATGGCTTAGATGATGAGAAACCATGAATGCATGGGGGAGGTTTAGATGGACCATTATGCACTCCAACAAGGATTGAATAGATGCAATGTGAAAATCCATTTGTACTTTCTTTTCACAAATCACTGTCATTAGGGATCGAGACTCCACCCATTCATGCAAGCTTAAAAATGCATTCTCTAGTGTCAATATCACACTAGTCCCTAATTTTATTGTGCTCTTTTAGTTGCTTCTCAAATAATTCCTTCTATTTGTTCCATTGTAATGTCAAATATGTTACATTCCCACTAGTTTTTTCTATATCTTTCTCACATTGCCTTAACCTGTTATGTAGGTATTTTAGTTTACATGAGAGGAAGACCAATTCCTACAATGAAAATGTGCAATGGGAATACTCACATGGTGATGAGGAATACCCATGTAAGATACACACATAGCTACAACAGAGAGCCTTTGCACCTTCAAATGCACAATGCCTTTTGGAGCCTTCTAATCGAGAATTAGTTCCCCAAACTACTAAATTGTCCCACATGCAAGAGCACGCTTTGACATTATACCACTCATAAATTAGCCTGTATGAATGAAGGGGGCAATGATTGAAGTAGGCAATGGTGAATAGTTATTCTTCTCACTTGAATGCATGCGATATGACATGTGTTAATAACCATATCATCTTCTGGATCAATACATTCAAGGGGGATAGGGGGTTGCACGTGGAGGTGCTAATGATGCCCTTGTCCCTTCTCCTAATTGGGTTCCTTGATTATCTTAGATATTCATAGGCTATGTTGAGATTGCTATAAACATGGAAAAATGATAGGGAATTGTAGTATTATCCCACCACAATCACTCCTTAGCAAATCCTATAGAGTTTAAAGTTGGGAGGAAGCATTTGATGCCGAAGTTCCCTAAAAATGATCACGGAGTCACCAATCATTGTAACTTTGAAATCTCTTTTATTTGTTGGGATGGATAATCCTTAGAGCACTGGTAAATATTTTACCTCATTGTTTGTGGTAGTACCTATCTCAAGTGCATTCATTTTTTTTTGTTTCCTTGAGGGTCATGAATGATACTCTGCACATGCCACCTTTAACCCCTTAATCTTGAGTTAACAAAAAATATATTTACGTAA
Source organism: Picea sitchensis (assembly GCA_010110895.2). NCBI lineage: Eukaryota > Viridiplantae > Streptophyta > Pinopsida > Pinales > Pinaceae > Picea > Picea sitchensis. Next base: position 93,741 of record SNQJ01S0014020.1, read on the forward strand.
CCAAATAATATTTGTAGATACTTTTTCATACAAAATTGTTTGTCTACAAACATAATTCAAATTATGAAAAGAATATTAATTAATAAATACTTCAATGATTTTATAATTTTGTCAAATTTACTATTTCCAAAGTAAAAAAACACATAATGCCAACTTATCTTACCACCAATTCTATGATGTTATCAAATTTGTTCTTTGCAAAATAATAAAATAAATAATATTGACGTATCTTACAAGCAATCAATATCCACACTAAATGGTGAATGTTATAATAACACTTGCATTTAGTAAATAAAATGTTGATATCATTACGTCGAGAGGTGAATTCTAGTGTAGTATGTAGAAAATTGTCACAAGTGAGTGTAACACTAATGTCACGTCGTCTTTTAACATATAAAAATAATATAGTTAAATAATATTGTGATTACGTTTGCAATTTTAATGAGATAATGAATAATATATAAATCAACTTAGATTCATCCTAACCTTAGATCTATTAAGTGCTAAGAGGAATCGATTCTCTAATGTGCAAACCTTTCCTCAAGATTTTCCACCATTAAAAAATTTTGCACCAGTCAAAGGATTTGATCTCTCTTGATGCTTAATAGATCCTAGATTAGGAAAACTCTAAGATGATATAGGTATGATTATGAGATTGATGTCATAAAATCAACATTGATTACAATCCAAATTATGTTTCTCATCCAAACAATATTGAAATGATTATGAGGAGTTGTTAAATGACATATTACTTTCATATTTATTCTAATAGGACAACTGACCTTGTTGAATATCGGTGGCTGAGCTACACTCAATTGTTTGAAGCATACACTTTGATGAAGCCTACAAGGAGGTCAAGTAGTTGGAGCCGAAAGTTAGATATCAGAGGGATGAGATTGGTTCAGTGGAAGGGGAACCTTCCTACATCCTTGTTAGGGATCCCAATCACACCACAAGAAGGAACACCCTATACAAGTGGGCCTTGGAGATGTGTTTGGTGGATCACTGAGAGGGGGGGGGGGCAGGTGTGAGTACACAGTGAATCCAGCGAGGAGAAGTGAATCACTAATGAACAATCATAGTAATTTTAATCATAGCTATATTCTTCAAGCGATAATAATTAAGCGATTTTATTAGCATTTATTATATCATGTGTTATAATCATAAAACAACATCACAATGAATACGATTACTCAGAGTTACATGGAAACCCAAATGGAAAACCATGGAATGATTTTCCTTATATATCAAAATACGTTATAAATTGGAAGATCCAACTCTTTGATTTACCAACACTGACTGGAAGGAGAAACCAACCCCTATTCTAGGGCTCCAAGCGTGAAGGAATATGCAACTTCTGAATACTCACGGCTCCAACAGGCTACAACCCCTAGTTCTCCGGCTCCAATCGGAAGGTGGCTAAAACCACATCACCCATGTGCATTTTGCCTCCCTTAAATATAAATGGCTGTCCAGAGACATTGCCACAAACTCTGTCATTGCCACAAACTCTGTTATTATGCAACTAATAACCATTGCCACAAACTCTGTCATTGCCACAAACTCTGTTATTGTCACAACTATGTCACTGACATTGCCACAAACTCTGTCACTGTCACTGTCTCTGTCATTGTCACATCTTTGTCACTATCTCATCAACCTGTATATGATCATCAAACAACTAAACCTGTACCATACCATGCATCAAGTGTATACCAATATACATACTATCTCATGCATCATTCATGAACCAAAAGATAAATCAATAATGAATCCTGAACTAGAGCATCAACCATGTAGAACCTGTATCATATACCATATGATCAATGAAGCATCTCAAAGAACCTATGGATGCCCCTCATGCATACATCACCATACAACATTAATATCCCTCAACCATGTACAAGAAACTCAAATATGTGAGCTATAAGAACCATATCAATGTTGTACCATACATATGAGTGCTCCTTGTTATAGCACAAGTTGTAGGTTGGGAAAATCCTGTCCCAACCACAAAACAAGTGCTACAACATGGGAATCCTACACCCAATGTCACCTCAAGATAGGTCTCGCACTTCAAGGGTGACTAGGTCACTCTAGGGAGGCGATCTAGGTGACCCTAGGGGGATTGAGATGGAGATGGAGGTAAATGGAAGTGAAGCCCCTAGAGATCAAATATAAGTGGAATAAAAGGTAGGGAGAGATGCCTCGCAAGTCAAGCAATTGTTTCCCCACAGGTATAATACTTTTCCGGATGATTGTACCTTACCGAGACACAAGAACACACACTTTACAATGATATATGCTAGTTGGATCAGAAAGTTAAGCTTGTTGTCCCTAATTTGCAACAGTAGATATCAGCTTATATCAGAAAATAAAACATCTAAAATCAACATATAAATATCTAGACTAATTAGGTAAATCAACATCAAACTTAGCAATGAATATAGGCTTAAAATTGGCACTTAAGAAGCTAGATAAGATGGATGTTGTAAACATGTGTTTTCTGCAGAAAATTGCAGCCTTATGGATGTAGAATTCAGTGGCAAGCAACAAAAAAATCAACCATGAAAATTTGCCAAGAACTAGCTCAAAATATGCACCCTAGTTAGTAGAGTAAATGAGCAAAGTTAGAGAGCTAGTCTAGGGTTAGTTTAGGAGTTATGAGAGTGTTAATAACTAGGGTTATGCAACCCTAATGGCTGTAGGTTAAATTTTTTAATAGCAATTAGAGTGTTGGGAGAGAGGGGACGCCCTAGTGGGGGAAGACTCCTCTCAATGAGATCCTTTACTATTGGGTTAATGGAGTCAAAGGAACTTACAAAAGCTACCTCCTTGGGGGTGTAAGCCCTTTTACTTCCTAGGGAAATTTTCTCTAGGCTAGGGTTTAGGCTAAGAGGGTGTATGCCCTTATACTTCTCTTAGAAAACCTTTGTTAAAGCAATAAGATGAAGCATAAAGTGATGAAGACTAAGGTGGGGGTGTATGCCCTTTTACTTCCCACCTAGTTTCTAGCACGCTAACCTTGACTTGAAACAAATGATAGCAAGAAAGTAAAAACCATATCAATTCAAGGAAAAATGCCAAAATAATCCACCACAATAGCAATAAAATAGCCTTCGAAGACTAGCGCATCACTTCTTCCATCAACCATTCATAAGTATAGCCATACACAAGTGCAGAAGAGGTAAAAGAGCCAATAGGGCCGAAAATTTCAGACCAAGTCTCTCACAAGAGGGAGAGTTATGTTTGAAAACGAGATCTTATGATCTCATTTTATACTAAAAGTAACTAACATAGTTTTTCCACAAATGAAGGAGTAAAACACAAGATTAGGGGTCAACAACACTAATCTTTCCCCTTTATCGAAGTAATATTAAACAATTCACTTTAAATTTCACTTTTTGCACAAATTAAACCCTAATCTAGGAGGGCGTCACCCCTTTAGGGGATGTTTTGACACTTTGATGAAATCATTGGTGTTGGAGAAGCCTGGATGGGCCTCCAAAGGCCATGTGTCAAGAATATAGGCACTCATATCATGGTGAAGACCTTCTTCTCCCCAAAACGTCCATGTGTCAAAGAGTGGCACCTCACCACCATGCCCTAGCCCCCAAGGTCATGACATCAAGCTCAAAAGTGGAACGTTTTTCCCCTTCCGAGCAAATCATTTGGCACGTAAGGGGTGGCCTAGGTCGTCCAAGTCATCATCAAGGTTGTCCAAGTCTGATCTCTCTCATCTGGCATGCGGGCTCCTGGCATCCAATCTGTGGGCTTGTATCCCCATGGAAGCCCAAACTAGGCTTGTTCTCCCAAAATTGTCCACCAACTAGTTCCTGCAAAGACAAATGAAAACACCCTCCAAGGATCTCAAGTCATAACATCATGATAAGTGAATCCAATCAATAAATAATCCATCTAAGCATGTGCATCAAAGATCACTATATCAAACAATTAACAACTCAAAGATACTATGCAACTTGTCAAGCTTAAATATGGGAGGGTTGACAAGGTGTCCTATTGGGTAGATATTTCCCTAGGTCAAGGAGAGCTTCCAAGAGGTCCCTCTCTAATCCATGTAAAGTGTATGAGGTGGATGGGGTCAAGATTTAATGCGCATAGGGCTCGTGACATACAAGGGGTCGTAGTGTCTCATTCATGGGTGCCTTTGTAGAGGGTGTGTGGTACCTTCGTTCGCAATGCTCTTTTTCCAAGCTCATCAATTTCTTTTTATATTTCTTTCTTTGTGTTTTCTTTCATGATAGCAGAAGGAGAGATTGAAGGTCACTGCCCTGGCGTGGTGACTAGGTGATGGCAATGTCACCCACAAACACCTAATGGAAATGAGAAGGCTAGCTCATGATGAGACCCCCTTTCTCTCAGCCATGCAACTGAGAGCCATTGCCCTAGTTTGGTGACCAGATGATCACAATGGAATACCACTAGATATCCATGGACGTGATAGGTCGGCTCGTGATGAGACCTCCTATCCTTCAACTAGCCTTTTAAGCATTCTTTATTATATTGTGGGTCCCATTTATTCAAAGATAAGTGTTTCATTTATTTCTTGGGTGATCCCCAGGCGAAGCATATGGAAGGTTTATATAAGGCTTTTATCTTTTACCCAACACCAACCCCTTTGGGCCTTTAGCCCCTTCTTCCCAAAGAATGAGGGACAACCCCTTCTTGGGTCAATATACCCTAAAATCCCAAGAGATAAGGAAATGGAGGGAAATAATGATGGAAAGTGGTAAGTATGGCCGGGAACGGTATAATGGTTCATTAAGGGAGTTCCCAGAAGAAAACCCATCCCCAAGGAAAACCACTTACTAGGGCACAATGTCAACCACCAAGGTGAAGTAGGGAAAAAGGCATAATGTCCAAGCACACATCATGAAATCTAGAGCATTCTAACATACAAAATAATCAAATGGCTTGAATATTGAAATGATGCTCACCATAATATTGACTTGTACCTCATGGAGCAAGGACCACTACCTTCTAGAAGCCAACTGGTGTGGTGGATTCCATCTGCAAACTTGTGACCATCTGTGGTGGTGAGTGGGTTTTCCATCTGTGCAAAAGGGTATTGTTGGTCATGTAGTCTCTCGACACTCCATATCTGCAACCTGAGGGCCTCAAGACATCATCTCCTTAGTTATCCACAAAATCGGGATAACACTCCTCACTTATCCAACCAACCAACATATACCATATCTAAGTACAAGACCAACCATGCCAAGAATGCCTCAAGCATTCACCACCTCATAAGCAAAGATACCCATCAAAACAAGCATATAACCATATCAGAACTTCTCTAGCTGACATGAACCTGTAGGATGTTGACATGTGTGCTTGTTTCATACTTCAGGGACCCGGTACTAAACTTTACCCAATTTATTAGTGCCTCGCTAGACAGACATGGGGCAACCTATGAGGGCCTCGCTTGACAGGTATAATGCAACAAGCGAGGGCCTCACTAGACAAGTATAGTGAAACCCGCGAGGATCTCAGTAATTAGGTTTTTTTTAAAAACCCTTCCCTTCTGCAGCTTTGAAACTTTCATACTTTTCCCGCACCTTCTTTGTTGCCTTAGACTTTCCGTCACATTCACCAAGATAACAAAATAGACCATAACAAAATCACTAGACCATAAAAATTCACTAGAAATATATTCATTGTAAGTGTGTGAATATTTACAAATGAATGACTCCTTGAGGTGTATTTATACCAATGCTAGGTAACTCCCTTCCTTACTTTGGGGCTTATAGGGTTTTCTTGTTACAACAACTTTACCCCTTTGATTAGTTGACTTGTAACCAACTAGGGCTTCTTAACCACATTTTGGGGCTTCAAACTTTACAAGTCCATAACTCCCTAACCGTGAAGAAATATGTGGTGTTCCACATATCACCAGAAATGACACGACAAATAATATCCATTTATGAGGGTCATGCCTGTATTTACACTTTTCTTCATGTCCATATTTCTCATTCAACTTTAGGTACCAAAACTACGTCGTTGGGGCTACCAGAATATGCTACCGGAATTCTTCAAGTATTGACATCGATCTCTAAGGGTTGAAATCATTACCCAATATCACTCTCCAAGAATTGACATCAATGACAACCAACAAACCATTTTCCAACAATCTCCCCCTTTGTCATTGATGGCAACACTTAGGCATGGAAATCCTCATGGTCATGCTCCCCCTGTGACCATTGCTCCCCCTAACTGCATGCCTCTATCTCTCCATGCCTTACTCTTTATCTCTCCCCCGTTGACATCAATGGAAAAGGGTGCTCCTCATTTGGGATTGCTCTACCTATCTACAAGCCTCTGTTAACTCTATAGACTTTTCTCTTCATGGTGCTTCCTCGTGTAATTCTTTGCTGTATATATTAACAGCATTCAAAAGTTTTGTTACTTGAAATTCTTCAAGACTTTTGTTTCTCTCCCGCTGTCCAGTTAATATCGATGCTGAGTGGACCGTTGTGGGGCAGGAAATACTCCAAGTTTCTGTCACAGATATTTGAAAGGTTCCCTTGCAAGCAGTCTGGTGAAGATATATACAATCTTCTCCTTTGTCCCGGCATACTCTAGCTTGATTTTCTTCTCTGTAGCTTGTTCCCATAAGAAGTGATACTTGATCGGAATGTGCTTCATCTTAGAGGGCATCAATCGATTCTTTGAAATACTGATGGTGTTGGTGTTTTCACAAAGTATTGAAATAGGCTCATTGATCCAGGTGGATATTGGTGGCCACCCACCTATTCCAACTGGCTCCTCTTGACAGTTTTAGTTCAACACGTTCTTATGTACTTCTTTGTAATGGTGAGTTCTACACTTTTGGGGTTGTCTGAATCCCTACACATCTTCCTGGTGGATATTGGTGGCCTCCCACCTAATACAACTGGTTTATTTTGTATGTTTTCATGTCAACACATCTTGTTGTATTTCCAGGGCCGTTTTGGGGCCCTTAACAATGTTTTTTCGGCTCGCCATCGTCAAACTATAGATGTAGTCAAAGTTTGACGGTGTAATGTGTATTTCTCTAAAATACCTTTCCAACGGGCTATCACGTGCCTAACACAAAGATCATATGCAAAAGTTACGACCTCGAGAAGTTGAGGTACCAACTTACCCATAAGGGCCCACACAACTTTTGGTGTTTCACCTCCTAGGGTTAGGTTTTTGAATGTATAGGGTTTTGGCATTCATGAGTAATATCAAAAAGGCCTCTGGAGCCTCATTGTAATCATTTTTCTCAGACGGATGCGCGTAGTAGCCACATCTCTTCTCAGAGATATATACCACAATTCGAGCAAGTGTTTTAGTTTTGCAGTTTTACAGTTTCAAGCTATTTCATTTATTCAACAAAAGATATTGTTCATTAGATATTTGTGTTGTTCTTCATATCTCTGTGTTTATTGTATTCAGTTTGTTAATAAGTTCATTCCACTCCTAAATCCAGATCAATGGTATCAAAG